>JAOXYD010050529.1:0-13349 GCA_028565735.1 Pinacopodium congolense | reverse complement strand
GAACTCTTCTACCCGAGCATCCTTATAGCTCTATGGGTAGAACCTCTCTATGAACTATTTTTGGAATTATGACCATAATATTCCATCCAGATATCATCTCTCAATAGCCTCCTACTAGTCCTTCTCTTTACCCTCAAGAAGAAAGGTGGAAAATATGACTCTATGAGTATCTGTGCACCCCATAACCGTATAGATCTTCTTAATTCGGTTTAACCAAGTGAGTGCACTCGCTAGGTCTCCATTACCATTAAATGGCTTAGCCCCCAACTTATATTCTCGCTCAATCGAGCATACCACTGTTTTTACATTCTCTCTCGACTGCTTCAAAGCTGCGATTAATATCTGCATCATCTGCTCAGCATTGACATTCACTCCTACCAGTTTTGCCAACCCTGACGGTCTAGACAGAGGTGGAACCATAGAAACACTTGTTGAGTTTGGCAAGTGTTCACTTTCTTGTACTGATGGTGCCTCAGGTGTAGGAACTATTGGAGTAGTTCTAAGGGGACGTCCACGGCCTTGTCTTGGCATTATGCTGCGTATAGGACAAAAAACAATGTATTAAAATTTGCATGTCTTGTATGTGATGCAAATACATGAAAATCATAACTTTATGGGTACCTTACTTTTAAAACAAGTTTAAAAAATAGTTTGCATAAAAACGAGGCAACTGGGGCTCTGATACCAAACTTAATAGGATTCCTTCCTATCGGACTAGGCGACCAACTAAGCACTTTATGAAAACCCTCTAGTCGACTATCTTAATCCCATTGAAAATGTCTCCATGAATTTAAGCCTCATTTCAATTATCTTTAACATGTCTTGACTTGTATTTCATTAAACATAAGTAGTGAAATTTTAGAAAGTATTTGTAAAAGTTCTTAAAATTTTTTGGCAACACAACTACTGTATTTGTCTAAACCCAAAAAATTACAAAACCCTGAGCATAATTCAAAACACTTCTATATTCACCATATACATACTCCACTACAACTCAGGACGTTTAAGTCCACTTAAAAGCAACATCAAGAGTTCAAAGCATTCATTGACCCATAAACATTGATTGCTAAAAATTTGTATAAACCATGGATTCATTTAAAAGGATTTAGTACATAATTGTTTTACAAAAAATCTTATACATACAAGACATGATTCAAGGAGCGAGATTTTAAATACAATATGCACAATGCAAAAGTTACCTATACAGTAACACTTGACGAAGATAGCTATGCTTGTGGTGAAGTCTTGGTTACTTGAGTCTCTGATTAAGCACATGGGAGGATATTTGAAAACAAGAGAAAGAGTGAGCTAAACAAGATCAGTGAGTATTATGCATTTTTCTAAAACAGTTATAAAAGTTTAACCTCTGTAAAACATTTTTATTTTTATTTGTATTTGTATTTAAAACAAATATACATCCATTTGAAATCTCATTCCTTAAAAGCATGTTCAAAGACTTTCTTTATAAACCGTTCACCTTTCTTGGCCATATGGTACCCTTAGGTTTTAATGTAGCGCAATTTGCACAAAAGTATTGAATAGTTTTTTTTCCCCCTTTCCCTTAAGTTGTAAAGGAAAAGATTTCATATAGTGCCATGTACACTGACGAAGTAATTTTTATGAAGATTACATTAATATAATTCAAACTTATTTTATTTTCATAATATTTTATGGTTTAGATAAAATCTATAAATTTTACATTAATAAAATCATTACAATTGTACAAATTTTATAAATAAAGTATTAAAAATTAAAAATAAATTTTAATAGCATTTCATATGAAATTTAATATTTATGTGACATAAAAAAACCTATAATAATTATAAGGAATACTATCATATAATATGAAAAGTTACCAATATTTGAATTTTTTCAAAGTAACATAAGAATAGTGAAATATTAATGGCACGTAACATTAAAAATATTATCGTTTAACCCAATATACGTGCATTATGGTATACATTCAATTTTGGTTCCATTAATTAATTAATGAGAAATTAGTTATAAATTAACAAAAAGTTTTTGGTTCATGAAGTTAAATACATAAATCAATGTATATATACCTCAAATGACAACAATTTAATGAAGTTATATATACATGAATTTACAAAGTGTAATGACATTACATATACATCAAGTTACATAAACATGACATGGCCAATTTAAGAATGTCTTCAGACATAATCATTCCACATTTCTTCAGCAGTTGCATCTCACAATCGAGATGTTGCCCACTGCTGTGCAGGAGTTGAATTATACTCAATTTGGGAACTTGGTCCTCTATTTACAACTTCGTCCATTGGTTGACATTTACTAGTACATCATCAAATAATGCATCGACCTATTCCTGCATCCTAATAATATTATGAATAACACAATAAGCAATGACAATGAATTTTTGCTTGCTCATGTTGTATTTAGGCACATTAGACAATATGGGGAATCTTGCTTTCAAAACACCAAAAACATCTTTTGATGACATTTCTTGGCAATGAATGCCTGAAATTAAACAATTCTTGTGGCCTTGATGGTCATCCTTGTGACCGAAAATCAATTCTTGTGGCCCTGATAGTCATCCTTGTCTCCAAAAATATTTTAAATGATATCTTTAACTACGATAAGGTGAAAGAAACTTAGGCAAGTTCGTGTATCCAGAATCAACCAAATAGAATTTACCTAAACGTGTTAAGATGCGTAATGTTTATATATCAAATGATAGACAAATTGAAATAACTAATCATGTAATTAATATACCTAATACCGTCTGGAGGCATTGGAAATTGCATCCTTGGATTTGTGACTACTTCAGAAAGAATGTAGGAGTCATTAGTAGTACCATCCCATCCTACCATCATATAAATGAAAAGCATGTCAAATGAGCAGCAACACATGACATTTTGTGTTGACTAAACTCTTTTGCCTCTATATGGTATTTGCTCGTCTAGAGGAATATGTGCATATATATGTGTCCCATATATGGCTCCGATATAATCCTACAAAAAATGAAGATTATGTATAATGACAAAAATTTACTGTGACGAACAATATATAATGACAACAATAGGTTAAAGTATACCTTTAAATATGGAAAGAATATGGGAGTATGTTGAATCTTAGTAGGTGTTGTGTCAAATAATGATAGAATAATGAATTTTTTTGTCACTCTGTTTACTACATGTAAGACATATTGGAATTATTGTGAAATTGTCCACGTAAAATGTTAGAAACACCCTGCATTAAGTTTGGTTGTTTGAGTATGACTGACCATCATCAAGAACATTGCTACTTGTTCTTGGGTAGTCACATCCTTTATTGGTTTCAATCTACTATACGTTGTTAACTTATTGCACAGATTCAGAAAAATCGTATTAGACATTCTTAAATTTTTATAAATTCAAAGCATATTACCATTGAGAAGTTCCAACAACCAATAATATCCATTAAGTGATAAATTCTGACACAGTTATTTTCCTAAACAAAAAGCATCTACATTGCTAATTGTCATGACTGCTAATAAATTTTCATGATTTGACTGAAGAAGTGAATCTGAATTCGTACTCATTTATCTACAATGATAAAGCATGATATTGTTAATCAATAGATTTTACCAAAGGTTCATAACAAGTAATTCATTCAGCATACATGTACTTCCGGTAAACATATGAAACCTCCCTGTCCAAACAAACATACCAAACATATATCCTAACCATTAATACATGGAAAACAAACATCCAAACCACCCATTTATAACAAACAAACATCCACAACAACAAGCAAACAATGTCATAATGTTTTATAAGTCTAACAACTATACAAAATCAATCATATTTGAAAACTAAACCATAAATACATATCCAAACCCAAATCTTTTTCATAGCCTTAACAAGAAACATATAATGCATAAGTTCTCAATCTAAGTACCCGAACAAGCATTTAGCATCTATAATTTCAAATTCTCAACAAAACTCATCTTCCTAAAGTTTAACATCTTCAAAAAGGCATCCCTTATCCTTGGAAGTTCACACAAAAATGGCAATACTTTGATAAATTGTGTATTATCCACTTCAAGTCTCTCCATCATCTCTGTTAATGTTATTATGTCATCACAATCTCACATGCTTGCCCTATCTACACCACTAGTTCCAACAGAACATGTTGAAGCTACCATCTTTTTCTCATAAAGTTCCAACTTCTTCCTTGAATTCTCTGCTATTGATTTTATCATGTCTTTAAACAATGATGCCCTCTTGTTCTTGCCCTTCTTCTTCATCAGGGATTTCCTTTTCTGATTGCTCACATTAGTAACTTCATCCACCAAGTTGTTGGATGATTTCTCTTCCTCATTACCATTCCTATAGGCTGTATTATTACTAAATGAGGGTGTTTTTATTGAAGAATGCGCATACAAGCCTGTTGCGGTGGTATTCCCAAAAGAGATACATGGGTCTTGGTATTCCTTATACCCTTTTTTCTTAAATTTATAAGTCACTGTGTGCACTTGAAACAAAAGGAAATATTTAATTAAAAATGATAAAGTGTACAATGTACGTAAAAACAATGATATATGATATACCTTGAACAGGTTATCCTAGCATTCATCTTTTGATGTCACTTCCCCGATAATGGAGTTGTATCTAATACAAATTTCTCCAATAAGATTTTTGAAAATTTTCATTCGTGCCATTAGACCATTATACTTATTCTTCAATTGTATATGAGAATAGTCCTTGCATATCTCATTTTCGACTCAGTCTTGATGTTTTTCCAACTATTTTTTGAAAAAGTTGTTGTTATTCTGTTACCTTTTTTAACTCCCTCCACGATAAGTTTGATCAAATGTAATTTAATTTGATCATTCCACAGCCCATCCTTCTCACTCATCTCAATGCAATTATTAGAATTATTGAAATTATTATGAACTTCCATCTATACGAAATATATACAAGTAGTTAACTAAACACATCTAAGACATTCGTTTACTGAAATCAGTCATTCATGATAATAATATGACAAATAACACACATACGTCTTGCAAGTATTACATCCACATCACCAAAACCAAGTTCATTCCCAGCATTGTATGTAATTCCAAAATTCAATATAAACATGACAATATATCAAGTATTAAACACTGATTTTCACAGTCAATTATAAAAAACCACAAATGGAACAAACCAAGAATCAAACCAAAAATAAAAAATGGATATAGGCAACTAAAAATAAACAATGATTCTAGAAAACAAAAAAAGATCAAAACCCATATTTGTTTTTGTACCTTAGAATAGGTGGTGCTGCAGTCTTCAGACCCTTTGGATATGCTGAGGTTTTGGAAACCAAATCTGGAAAAAAAAAAATCATACATTAAAATCATTTTTGGAAAACCACAAATGGTATTGAAGCAAGAATAAAAAAAAATCCAAAACAAATAAATGGATCTAAGTAACCAAAAATAAACCAAAATTCTGGAAAACAAAACAAAAGCATTAACACAGACATGTTTTCTACCTTGTAGGTAGTGCTACAGTCTTCGGAGGAGGTGGAAATAGAACTAAATCAAGAATTAAACAAAAAATTAAAAAAACAAAGGAATCTAGCTAACCAAATATAAACACAAAATTTGTAAAACAAAACAAGAGCATTAACACATATCTACTTTTGCACGTTACAGGCAGCGCTGCAGTCTTCGAAGGAGGTGCTGCTAGCGTTGCTATTACTGGAGCTAGTGGCAGAGCTTGGGTCTCTAAGGTCGACGATGGAGTCGAGAACTAGAGGCTCTCCTTGGGTCGCACAGGTGATGGAGTCCACAGTTGGAGCCACGTCCTTAGGTCAGGCAGGTGATGGCGTCGAGAGCTAGTTGTGGTCAATGGAGCTTGGGTCACTAGATTTTGTATTTGCCTACGAAGGAACGGTATCTTGATCTAGGTCTTGGCAAGTGATGGCGTTGTTACTGAAGGCTCTCCTTCGGTCGTGCTTAAAGGAGCTGCAGTCAGCACCGGACGCAGCAACTGGAGGCAGGATTGGAGGCATTGGTTGCAGAATCTTCGACGGTTGGATCTACTCTTCAAACCTGGAAGGTACACCCTCTTCCTTACATTGAAAATGTTTTTGGTAAAACCCCTATCTAAAAATGTTTTCAGTTTAACATTTTTACATAGGGCAGTTCTATCATGGTGCCCAAATAGAAGCTACATGGATAACATTGTAGAGCATGTTAAAGCATTACGTGCTTTATATACTGAACAGCCATACACATTTTCATGTCTAACTAAATGAATTAGAAAGAGAAAACTAAAGCCATGTTTGGTATAGCTGTCAGATTTGGTTTGCCATTGTCATTTTTTTGGGCATAAAAACCAAAGCATAAAAGTCTGTCTGTTTTCATTTTGACACAGTGTTGTAAAAATAAAAGAGAATAACATTTTCAGTGTAACATTTTACATAGCATTTTGTAGAGTATGTTACGTGCTTTCTATACTGATCATGAGGAGATTGAAGTACTTGGCTTCTATAGCACCTAACTATGCTTATGCATTAAGGCATTGCCAATCAATTCATACCTAATCATAACGAATAACATAAGAATGTAATTATGTGAATTTTGAGATACTTAAATCTACTCTTAGAAAAATGATATTGTTTACTGAAAATATAATTTGGTAAGATATAGATGTTTATATGGACACTAATTAGGCTGCATCAATAGATGATTGAAGATGAACTTTTAAGTACTTCTCATTCATAGATGGCAATCTTATTACTTGAAGAAATAAAAAATAAAATGTTATTATTCGCTCAAATGCATAGGCTAAATTCAGAGGTATGACACTTGAATTGTGTAAAGCCTTATGGTTTTTTTTTTTTTTTTGCAAAATTACTTAAACAACTAATTTGATTGTATTATGACAATAACTCCATATGATATAACTCACAATCCTATTCATTACAATCAAATAAAGCATGTTGAAATTTACAGATTCTTTATTAAAAAATAGATGAGAACATTATAATCAATTAGATTTAACCATTTATTAGCATTAATTAGCTTTTATTTTTAACAACCTTCTTATATTGTATATATTTATATCTTTTTTCTTACAATCAAGATATCTAAAAAGAAAAGTTTTATTTTTTTACGTATTTCAAAATTTGCAAACCATTGCATACCATCTGATTATATCCCATCTAAAATGACCACGTAACATTGCACGTTTTCTCTCTGGTTTCTGAGCACAGGTTGAACAGGCTTCATCAGTTTTTTTTCATTTACCACTCCAAATTCTAAAGGAAATGTCGAACAATCTTTGGTCACTATGCATTTTGGTACTCATTTTTGGCATATTTTAATCCATCACACTCAAAGTTGTTAATGCCACTTCGTCCCTGTAGTACCTCTCCCTGATTGGTGAAATGGAGAGTTTGAGCATGAGCGTCAGAAAGTTTTTAACCCATGTCTTCGACTCACCCACATTAGTATTTGTGGAACCAATATTAGGATTGAACTGTTGCTTCCAGGCATTGATTCTGATTCTGCCTCAGCATATTATCAGCATCTCAACCAATTGACAAATCATGGTCATACATAATAACTCAAACCCCAACCAGAGGATCAATCAATAAGACCTGCCCCTCAATATTGCCGGTATATTAGCATGCTTCAATTCCATTAAGCCATAAATTTTCTAATGGTTTGGGGTTTGAAGTGGTGGAGGCCATAATCTCCGGAATGTAACTTCACTCAAAACCAAAACTTCGTGTGTTTCAACCTCAGCCTTTTCCTCGGCAATCATAAAAACGACACGGCGGCTGATAACTTTTTCAAACAAACAGGGGAGAGTTCGCTTTGTTTTCTTTTTAAGCTTAATCAGTGACATAAAACACTTTTAAGCAAAAGGACAAGTAAGAACAGAACAAAAAAGTACAACCTTTATGCAGAATAGCGTAAAACAACGGTGTAGCTTCTGAAACCGAAATTACTCCCTTCACAACAATTTTCTTTTTATTTTTTCTCAGCTTCTAAACAAACAATATTTTCCCCTCAAGACAAAAATAAATAAATAAATAAAAGGACAAATGTCACGTTTAAACGCTATATCAAACCCAAAGAAATAGAAAGGCAACCACCTAAAGTGATAACAGATGAAACGCCTTCTAGAAGAATCCTCTGCATTAACTCTGCACAATCTCAGCTCCATAATTCTTGCAAATTAGATTGTATAACGTTAAAGCATGATTTCCTCTTTTCAGTAATTACATTTCCATATTTAAACATTATGTTACCTGTATAAATTAGCATGTAATCTTCAACTGCAAAATACAAAAAAATACACTTTAGCCGTTCCATTCTCTTCATAACTCCGAAGTTCCAGCTATTCTGTCCCCTATCTTTGGTAAATGGCGGAAGAATAGTTCGTCTGTTCTCCAAATGATAAGGAATGAAGAATTAAGCTGAAGTTTTAGACACACAAAAATATAGTTAAAGGGAAAAGGGTATGACTTTACTGATCTCTGATCACATCAAGTATGATTATCTAGAAGCAGCCATCTAAAAACACAAGAAAAATAAGAGGTGGTCATTAATTTGATGGGATTATAAAGTATTCCTGTATACTATAATAACACTGTCGCAACACTTTCTCCTGTTAAATACCTTTTTACCGGTGCACTGGTCATTTTGTTTCTGAAGAAACATAATAAATGAAAAGTGAAAAGGGCACTTGAGTTGAGCTGTGATGGTCTTTTACTAATAGGAGTGAACAAATGATTATTCCCTTTGCTTGCACCACACTCAACTGTCAAAAAAAAGGAAACCCCACATCATGGAGTTGAAGGAGAGTGATGCATTGCATGCGTATTGCGTTGCTCAAACGATAACAATATTCATCAAACGAGTTAAAAAGGAAGAGTCGGCTTTAATTCATACCCCCTAGCTATTGGTTCTTCGGTAATTTATTAAAATTCGTCTGAATGAGAAGCTAAGAACCATCCATCAACCGAGTTTTTACAAAATTGTAGTTAACAAGATTTACCTTTAATTGTTGCTGATCTCATTTAATATCATTCCATCCCACAGTTACAAGTAGGACGCATGCCAGTGAAGCCTTTAAATATTTTTTATTTGAGATTGAACCTCAATTTTATATCTGTTTGGGTCTGTTTCCTCAAACAAAATTCCAACCTTCGGCGAGCCTAGACTCTATTTCTAAATTTAGTTAGGAAGTTATCGAATCACCCCAAACTACAATAATAGGAAAGATCAAATCATGTTAACAAAAAATTCAAAGTTTTTATCACACGCACACACACACACATAAAGGGATACAAAGAGAATAATGTTGCATATAAGATTAAATTTCTCTATTTTATGTCATGTAGGATTAGTGATAAACTAAATGCTAATTTAATTCTTACGTTTAAATGCCCTCATTTTATATCAAAGTATGATACTAATTTAAATAGATAGTTAAAATTTTCTTTTTTTCACTATTTACATACTCTAAAACTACATACTCAATGTATAAATATATAGATCAATAAATTAAATATATAAAAAAATAAAAAAAATTTCTCTTCCAAAAATTTTAAGGTTGCGTAGTACGCATAACGGTATACACTGGCAAAACTAAAAGTAACACTTAAATATATATATATATATAAATCAATACATATAAAAATTGAAATAAAGAGAAATATACTTCCTTCTTTTGTTACATATAATTGAGCTTTAAAATTAATATACAAATTATTAGATCTTTTTATTTTGGATAAATAAATAACTTTTAATAACATCCAACATTCTTTTATCATATCTCTTTTATCATTTTACCATAATACAATATGCTATACATTCTTAAAAAAAGAAAATTACTTTTCTTATCCTACCATATAATACTAATTTTTCTATTTTCTATACTAACTTAGGTTTTATCAAATTAATTATTATATAAAATTTTAAATTAAATTTCAATAAAGAGAACTAATCAATAAATTAATTATTTATATATAGTTTAAAAGTGTCTTTGCTCTTATATTTCAACTTGCTTAATATTACGCTCATCAATATTTTTATTAAATGTTATTAGTCATTGATTCTTACAATTTAGGGATTAATTATCACTAATTATCATTATATTTATAATTCATTTTACCATTTTACATTCTCTTTTTTTAATAGAATTGTATTTTTATATTTTTACATATATGTATCTTCTTATTTCTCTCTTTAGTGCATGATTATGTTTCTAATTATATTTATAGAGTGCGTATATTTTTTTCTTTATATTGTTCGATATACTTTTTAGGATAAAAGATATGCATGTTATGTTTTGACTTATTTTTAAAAAATATTATGTAGTTTAATATTCTAAAAGAGTCTTCATGTTTAGCATGATAGTCCCATTTATGTGTACAGTCCATTAATTTTAAATTAGAGTTTAACTTAGCCCATTAGGGACATTTATCTTGTTCTTTGATTATGTGCTTAGATTAAGCCCAACTCAATAGGTTTAACCTAGTGACAACCGATCTAAGCCATTTTGACAATTGGTTAAACCCATTTGAAATTATTAATCGATCAAATTGGTTGATTAAGGACAAAAATGAAAATGAAATGAAAAGAATGTAATGGATGAAAAATCAAATGAGTTCCAAGATTTTAAAAACTCAACGAATCTATGTGTGCATCAAAATTCTATTATGGGCTGGCATCTTTTGGATTTTTCCCATTTCACCCCTTTATCTTATTTATCTTTATTTTTTTTTCTAGTCCAATGGTTAGCTACTTTAATCATTGTTTAATTTTCTCACTTCTTAGCTCTTCTAGTGCTTTATTATTAAAGTTTTGGTTGGTGTCACATGGGAAGTAAGTGTTGTTCGATGCTAAATTTTTTTTTTTGTTTCTTTCACTTATAATTCTCTGTTTTCTCATTTTTTTCATTAGTGATAGTGCTTGGGGGTTAGATTGTTTTCTAGTAGTTATAGTCATTATTGAGAGTCGTCGAGAAAGCTTTTTATGATCACTACCATGCTTTTTTTTTTTATCAATACTATTTTCTTTTCATCTCTTATCAACATTGCTATTTGTCTCCCTGAACTAGTCTCCTAAAATTAGATTTTGAGACCTTTGTTTGTGAAAAGAAAAGTAGATTTAAAGTTTTCATTTCTACCATCATTGATCATTTGGAAATTTATCTAAAAAGTTTCAAATTCTTATGGTTTTCATCACATTCATATGGTTGTGAAAGAATAGGAATGGTTAGTATAAACAGTTGTGAAAAACTAATATCGGCAAACAAGATGGTCATTATAGGTGACAGTCACTGGTAGCAACAAGAGATATTTATTGGAGGGAGAGAGTGGGTGGCGGAGAAAGAGATAAGGAAAAGGGAAAGAAAGAAGAGAAAAGAGAGGAAGAGAAGAGTCATTAGAGAGAGAGACAGATGAATGGGATGGAAAGAGTGAAGGAAGAAAGAGAGAGGAAACTGCTGAACTAAGGAAGGTACCACTCTTAGTTTTAATGATAATAAAGCATGATTCTTTACTAGTAATTTAAGTTTATGGTATAAAGTTTAAAAGATAGGTAAATTTGGAATTTATTCAAAGAGAAAAGTATGGACTTGGAGATGACATTTAAAGAAAACAGAAGAACAAGCATTGTGAAAGTTCCAAGTCTATTAATTAGATGTTTTAAGCTTGATTGTAAGTTTTTCTTAATACTTGGATAATCTTTGGACTTAAAATTTTGCATTCACGTTTTGTATAAGTTTAAAATTGTATAAACTTTTACTAAAGAGCTCAACTTTTGAGTTTAAAGCTATCGAATCAATTTAGCTATTGAGATAGCCTTGAAATGTGCTTTAAAATTTATGTGCAATATTTTTCAAGCAAAAAAAAAAAGAACTATGAAATGTGTTAGATTGGTTTTAAACCAAAAATTTTCAAAGTGTGAAAAATTAGTCATAAACTAAGATAATATATATTTTTATCTTAATTTTTCATGTCTTGATATTCAAATTAACTTAAGAAATTATTTAAATTTTTTTTAGATTGAACTAGGATTGAAAAAAATGAATTGAAGAAGGTTTTAATAGATTTTATAGGTGTTGTATGCTGCTACAGCAGCAATTGGTCGAATAGTAAGTCACATTGGATTTCTTTTTCTATTTTCAATGTTTTTTCATCTCTCTAATGACTATTAAAGGCAATAATGGCTCTATTAGCTTCTAACTCTATAAATAAGGTTCCTATAGCATTTTTAAAACTCTTTATGCAATCTTATTAAAGTTTTAAGCTTATAAACTCATATACATCAAAGCTGTCAAGTTTTCTTGTTTCATCTCTCATATTCATTCTTAAGGTTTAAATTTAATTTGTTGCTTCAAATTTATCATATTCTATTTGTTTACAAGAGCCCCTAGTTTATTAAATTTAAAGTGAAACACCTTCAAAGGTGTATTTTGTTACTTGAAAAGTTATTTTCTTATTATTGGGATTGTCGATTTTGTATAGGCTCCTCTTTATCTTAAAAAAGATTTGTTAAAGTTTTCTCTTCACCTTCCAAAAGGAAGAATTGGGTTGTTAAGGGTTCATCTTCATTCATAGAAGAAGATTTTATTGTTATTGTTATTTAGTTAAACTTCCAACATCAATTGTTGGAGAGTAGATTAGGTAACTATTTGCATTAACAAATCATTATAAATCTTGGTGTATCCTCTCTTCCTTACACTCTTTATTTATTACTTATTGTGTTGTTAATTAGTATTTATATTGTTGTTGAATTGGCATATCATTCTAAGTTAAATATTATGTAGAGATTGCATCTATTTAGAATTGGTTTAGGTGGCTTAGTTTGTTTAGTTTAGAAAAATTTTAGAATACTTAATTCACCCCTCCTCCCTCTTGAATGCCTTTAGGACTTACAAAAACAGGGAGTGAAAAAGAGAGAGAAAAGGAGGGGAGGAGGTAGTAATTGAATAAGAGTAGAGTAATAATGGTGGTAATAAGATAAGGGACGAGAAATTCAATTACCAAAAACTTGATGTACGTATAGACATATCTAAGTTTTAAATGAAAAAATCACTAAGAAACACATTAATAATAGGGTTAATCATATTTTTATTCCTAAACCTTTTATCATTTTCTCAATTGAGTCTTATACCTTTGAAACTTTCTATTAAAGTCCTATACCTATACGAATTAGTCAAAGGCAGTCCTTATAGGATTTAATTGGAAAAGTTGTGAAAGGTTTAGTATTTAACTAAAAAAATTATGAAAGATTCAAGACTACAAGTATTCGGGATAACCTTATTTATAGTCCTAAACCTTTCACCATTTTTCTAATTAAATCTTAAATG
>JAOXYD010050528.1:0-27060 GCA_028565735.1 Pinacopodium congolense | reverse complement strand
GTTTAATATACTTTAAATAATTTTTATATACATAAATAATTTTTATTACAAAATAAAATATAGTTAAAATCAAAATTGCTTTTTATTTTTATGTTACCAAACCATCTACTATATGAAGCTCTTTTAAAAAAATTCTTTTTTAAATGACAGCCAAATAGTCAAATGTCTTCTTAAAAAAGCTCTTTTAAAAAAAGCTCTTTTAAAAAAAGCTGTACAGAAAAAGTTCTACTAACAAAAGTTTTACTAATATAAGCTCATTCAAAGAGGCACTTAGGCGGTTAAAGTCGATATATTAAGCATAACCATCGTGTGATGAACAGTGTTAATGGTCATAGTACCAACCAGAGGGGATAAGTACAACTGTTGAATGGCTAGCGCCGTGGCCTTGAGCAACTTCTTCACTTATTATAGCAAATTAGCCAAGGCTTGAGCCTCAATTTTCCTTTAAACCCTACATTTTTCTTAATTTTGAATAGGGTTTGACTATATGGTCATAAAATGTTACCAATAGAATATTATGTAATTTTTTTTTTGGAATTTGATTATATAGTATTTTACTTACGACCTTCTATGGCTATTTTCATACAAGACAAAAAGAAAATAATAATAAAATAATTAAAACAACTTTTGTCTTATATGAAAATAGTTATAGAAGGTTATCAGTAGAATACCATGCAATTTTTCCCTTATGAATATGGATGACAATAGGTCGATCTCGAACTAAAAAAACTTCTGTAGATCCCAATTGAAGCTCCAATAAAATTAAACTTAGATATGGAGTTTCAACCTATTTTAGGTTTCATATATATTTCAAAAGTTTTTGTTTGTTTGTTGGGTTAAATTTGGATTTTTATCAATCTAAACTCTTTCGATTAATTAAGAATGTGTATTTCTAACCTTGTTTGGGTTTCAAATATATTTGAAAAGTCTAGAATAGTTTCTCAAATTATATTCGGTCGGATTTTTTAAGTACGAATACGTTCATTAAAAATAGGGTATTTTTATCATTTTATTTATTTGTTTACTTTGAATCAGAATAATAAAAAGTCAATAAGGGGACAAGATTATGGTCAAGCTGTGTTTGAATGTGGTTGGTTTGGGATTGGACCTTTTTTTAGTCATTCCCAACTCTTAACTTTGTAAAGGGTAATCAAAGTGTGTTTGCTTTTATTTGTGTGAAATTATTGTTTTCTATTTACTTAAATGTCTTAGAGTGTGTTTAATTTTTATTTCAAATTTTTGAAAGATTATTTCATATGTTTTATACACCACAACTGTCTCAAATTTCTTTTTTCTTACTTTAAACGTGATTCTTACTACCTTAATCTGCTTCTAAAATTGCGGAATAATTGTTTTCTTTTTACTTAAGTGTCCTAGAATTAGTTTAATTTTTTTTCCGAATTTTTAGAAGGTTATTTCATATGTTTTAAATTTATTTTTTTAGATATACCAAAATTGTCTCTAATTTTTCTATTGTTGTGCTAATATTGATCTTAGCTATCTAGATCAGTTTTTAAGTTTGCTATTTGTTGTGTTTAACTTGTTCAAGATATCAAGATTGTGCAAGTATTTTTGGATTTATGTTTAGGCACTCATATGTTCTGATTAGGCTCCAAATTCACAGGTTGTCTAAAACTGTCCAGTTTTGCATGCTATAACATTCATTTGTATATTTTGACATTCAAATCCAAATTGATTGCTTCTAAATTTTTGTTTTTAATTCCTTAAGAGTATCATTGACCATTTAGGTGAATTTTTAGGGGCTTATTTATTTGTTTGGAAGCAATACATTCATATATACTAAAACTGTCTAGATTTATTTCATTTGAATTTTTAAATTGTCATTCATCATTCATACATGTTTTTAGTGCATCAAATCTATCATACTAAGTTTCATATTAAGTTTGTTTAAGCTTTCAAGAGTTCCATTGATCATTCATATCAATTGTAAAAGCATTAGAGCCCTTAGTAATAGCTCGTCGCTAACTATCAAATAATAATACCTAGCTAGACCTTAATGTGTAGTAAATGGTAAGTTAGGGTTGAATCTCAAGGAGTTAGGGGGGTACTGTTATTTTAAATATTGCAAAGAAAAACAAAAACAAAAATCCTTGAAGCACTGAAAGCTAAACTATGCTAAAATGCAATTAAGGCAATCAAGAGACAAATACAAAGCAAAGCACGAAAAAGACTACTAACAATAATAAAGAAATGGGTCGAAGGTATCATCATAATTTTAGGATAACTATTGATCTTTGAATTTGGATAAAGGGTACTCTAATCAAGGTGCTAGCCTATAGGTTCAAAGAAGTTCTTAAGCTCTCAGTTCCTCTAACTTAGGTAAATCTAATAAGCTCTAGAAATGTCTCTATCTTCATTGTAACCTAGAATAAGCTCTCTAGATTTAATAGTGAAGATGCATTAGGTATTGAGGAATGACTAATTTAGGTCACAAACATAGAAGCTCAAAAAGTGTAACCTAAAGGTATGGAACCTTAGACTAGTTAAATATCATAACAAAATCAACTAACTTATTGCTACTTTTTAGAAATTATTAAGGATAATTACATATCACATGCTCAATTCTAGCATTCAAATTAGGAAATTACATAAAGGGTGATTAAACCTAAATGTAATACCTAATTCATGACATTTAACCAAAGCTCCAAACCAACCGAAGCTTAAAAGAACCAAATTAATACAAACTCAATTACATTCTCATAATTGATTACCCCTTCATCCCTTTTATACCTTCAAGACCTTAGGAATCTAGCCACATTTATTTAAATCAACTAAAACAAAGATTAAACAAATACAATCCATTCTTAATTAAATAAAACTAAGGCTGAAAAATTTAGAACACCACAGGAAAAATACAATTCAACATTTAAACGAACACAAACTTAAGTTAACTATGCTATTAATTAATTAACTAAAACATAATTAAAAAAACTTAAATTAATATTCTAAATAGAAATTTTAGCGTATAAAAATTAAACAAAAATTGCCATTAAATGATTGATATGCTAAAAACCTGTATAAATTCTAACTATCAAGCATAGATTAACCAAAGACATTAAAAATAAATGAAGACCCCATAGAATAAAACTTCACACGAATTAAAACTTGATAAAGACAGCCTTAATAACATAAAAACCAAAGCTCACAAAATTGGAATATAGGATGAAAATTTGAAAATAAAAAGCTCCATTCATATATATATATAGATAGTTCCTTATAATAACAAGAAATTAAATTATAGACTTATAAACAAACAACCCAGGTATTCTTGAAATTAGAATAATGTTATTAACTAGGAAGGCCTTAAACTATTGAAGTAAGTAACAAGACATTTGGCAACTATAAACATAAAACATTTGAAATTGAAAACAAAAAAAAATCAAAGCTAGTAAAAATGAAGAATAACATAAAATAATGTAGGAACAGTGAAAAGAAAAATGAAAAAACCCAATTATAAGTTAAGCAAAATGCTGCTTATTTGACTAATTTTAAGAAGAATCTTGTATCTTTTCTCTTTGCTCTATATGGATATGGCATCACCAATTGTAACTAGGGAGACGCTTCAAGAATTTTCTCTTTAATTCCATTTATAACTATCTTAGCAAACCTAAAATGAAGTTGAACAACAAGTAAACTCAAACGTATTATGTATGTCTAAAATCCAAGATGACAACTACATCATGTACTTCCTCATGAGGCTTTTTTTGTTAACAAAGAAGTATTTTTAAGGAAGAACTAATGTATTAGTTCCTTTTTCATTCTTTTTATGTGTTAATGGAAGGTTGCCTAACAAGAATGTTATTGGAAGTCCCCTTCCTATATCACATCTTAGCATCAATGTTCAAGTACATGGAACACCTTTGTAGTGAAAAAAGAAGAAGTATTGTTCCATAACCTCTAAGAAAATGTTAAAATCCTTGGCACTCTACTTGTTATAGAAAATATTGATATCATGCATGTTTACTAAGTTTTTTATGAAATACCAACCTCATGCCTTATCTCTACATATTTGAGCATTATCAAGTTATGGCTCATCTAGTCTATGGCTCATCTTGTCATAGGCTTTCAATTGCTCATTAGGTGCTCTTCTTGTTTCTAGAAATTTTCTTATTAAAGTTTCAAGCTTCTTTGATAAAGGGTCATATCCTCATGTGTCACAATTAAAGGACCAAAGATCTTTCCTTATCTAACAACTATCTCTCTCTAAAGTTTCTATAAGTCAGCCATTATAGGTGCATATTTGTGTTTGATAAGACTCTAACACTAACAATCAGCAGAAATTTTGAAGATATATAATCAAACAAATTTGTTAAGTAATTATACTTTGCTTTTATTCATTATACTTCTATTTGATCATCGAAAACTTTAAACATACGATCACACATATCACATGTATTCATGTGTAAGTCTTTTAATTAACATGAACTCATACACACAAATTCAATCAAGATAAATGGAGAAAGAAGAGTATAAAAATAGCACCGTCACTACTTTTTATTAATGTTATCATAATACCGATGCAAAAAGAGTCAAGGTACTTCCAACTTGACATTTTCTACAAAGACACTTTCTCATAAGCTCTAACATTCTCTTGCTAGATGGTTAAAAACATTATAAACACAAGATGAGCTATATAATGTCTTTATATATATCGTTGGCCCTATTTGGCACCTATGATGGAGGTGAACTAAGGGCTTTTAATTTTTTTTTTCTAAGTTAATCAAAACTAAGTTCACCAATTTTTTTAATAGGTAGAAGCAAATATTCAATTCATAATTCACCAAACTAAACTATATAAACAATAATATAAATAAAAAATCAAACAATTTATCAATAAATGTATAAGCATAAAAGAGTAAGGGAAGAGAGAACACAAATCATTTATAATGATTTGGAGATGTCCACTTTTTTCTACGTCCAATCCCTAATAAATCTTATTGAGAATCACTATAATCAAATAATTACAATGTTAGAAATACAACTCTTTTTAAGGCTAGAGGATAACCTTTTCCTCTTCTTTTTCTAGGTTTAAGAATAACTTATCTTTTATATTCCTTTTTTAAGGCTTAAATATAACATTACTACTCTCTCCTTTTTATGGCTAAAGTTTAACCACATCCCAATTTCACTCTTAATATTTTAAACCCCTTATAAGATACACTATCTCACAAAGTCCTTTATAAATGTCACCCTTTGACCTACCAAAGTATTTATAGAGGGATTACATATACTTAAGAATGAATGAAAAAATAAACTCGCACAACTTTCACCAAACTTATATAACACTCACAAAACTTCACTAAAATCTCTTAAAACAAGATTTCAATGCTCAATTTCTTTACTAGAATGTTTCACACTCTTTTTGGATACAAAATAATACAAAAAAAACATATTAATAGCCTTCTTAGGGCCTCCCAACCATTGCTCAAACATCTCTTAACAAATCTTTTTGTTAACTAATATTACTATTATAGATTTTTTGCATTTTTGTCCTTTACATAGCATAATCAATCAGCCTACCTAATGTCTTGAACCAATTTCAATATCACATTAGCATATTTAACAATTTATTTCACATATATCGTAAGTCTTAACAATTTTCCAATTCACATAAGACTTACTAAATCACACAATTCCTTAATCAATTTCTCCTGCATTCATTTTAACACACAATCCATATGAAATCACGTAATTCCATACAACATAGAGGACTTACCACACAAGTCATGCCTATTTCACATGCATTCATTCACTCACATCTTAACCAATTCATTGACGCATTTATCAAAAGGATTTTCACACATAAAAATCACATACAACATCTCTTGATTATGCATCATATATGCAAAATACTAAACTTGAATGCAACATACATGATGTTAGTCCTTTAACATTATGGTAAGGCCAAAGAAGAGACTTACACAAAGACTTACTTAAAACAACCTATCCATTTCACTACTCTTAAACTTGATTTTCCATCTTCCATCTTCAACTTCAAGTTCAATTGCAATGCTACTATTTTATCTTGGTCTTTAACCACCTCGACCTACTTTAATGCTTCAACTTGACTCCAAACATGTCCTTCCACTCAAAGGTTCCAATCACACATACTCATGACACGTTACACCTATCTTAATACATTAAAATCAACAAATACATTAGTAAAACTATTTTGTTTTCATCATATCATAATCAAAACAAAGATAGAATCACCCTTGGATGAACAATCTCCTTCTTTTTAATGATGAAAAAACTATGTGATATTAGAAATAAAAAACAAGAAGACTACACATAGAAAACACAAAATCATGTAAACATTTTGCTACCTCTTTCTAATATCACACATCTTTCTCCCCTTTTTTATAATCATCAAAAAGTACACGTAAAAGGATATAACATTGTAATAATAATACATAAAATTCACATACGAAAAGAATCACATATCCTCTCCCCTCTTTATAAAAAAATCTTTCCTAATTTCTTTGAAAATTGTTTTAAAAATTTCTCTAAAATATGCCCCCTTAATAACACACACCATGACAACCTATCATCACAACTTAAATGGGATCATCATCAACCCAAAACTCATTTAAAAATTTATTAAAAACACCTAATCATTAAAACATGATTAACTCCCCAATATCACATACCAATTAATACTAAACTTGTTGAAATGAGAGTTATCTATACCAATTGTTAAAAAGAAGACTTGATACCAAGTATTGATGCTGCTTATAGTAAAATCCAATTTTCAAAACAAGATATAAAACTAGTACTACTTGTTTAAAAAATAGAAGAATAAGACCTCTTATCCAAAAGAACGTCAAAGGCATTACTAATTGTTGAACACCACTCAAATTGATCACATATCACCAAATATCATACGACTAAGACAACATATCAAGACATCAAATATTACTTAAGACCATATCATTCCAAAAAGTGTTTAAACACATAACCTATACTAATTTTTGATTATGCTTTTTAGTGATACTAGAAAATTCACAACATAATAATACATCAAATATAGTTAGCAATTTCAAAAGGGAACACTCGCCAAGGGTAATAAATCAATCAAATTATAAATTCACTTCTTCAGAATAAGAAACACTTCTCATCTAAAAATAAAAAAAACTTCAAAGATGTAATAAACAAAAAAACTCCAAAATGTTTCAATCTTGAGTAACTCCTCCTAAGTTAATCAAAATTACTCAACAATTTCAAAATTTTAACCAACTTGAAATTTTCATAAAATTTTAAAAACTATGGCTCCCCCTAAAGTCATGCATTAATATCTTTTAAAAAATCAAATTCTCATAACAAGATATAAAAAGCATGAAGGGAATCACACACTAAGACTATAATCATAAACATAACATAATTTTAATTCAATCATAAATTCATGTATTATCAACCATCAAGGGGTAAGTATCAAGAAAGGGATCATAAACATCATTTACTCATCAAAATTTATAATTTATAATCATCACTTGATATGAATATCCCCCTTTTATAAAGAATTCCAAAAACATCCATTAGTCCCTCACTTGCAAAAAACACAATGTCAAAATTTATTAACCTAACTTCTTAATATTGAAAAAAAATGCAATATAAAAATCACATGCCATGCTCCCCTAAGTATATTATTTTAAACTCATTACAAAAAATTCTTAATCATTGATGAAAAATGCAATATGAAATCATCAAACATTATTTAAGATTTTAAAACTCATTTAAAAAATTCTCTTGCCATCAATTTCTTCACACTTAGAAAAACTTATGTTCAAAATAATATTCATACATTGTTAGGAAATTCACACTCCCCTTAAGTAAAATAATTTTCAAATTTTCAAAAACTTTATAGTCATTTAAAAATTCTAATGACATTCCCAAGACATCAACGTGAATCATGCAAAATCTAAGTGACATGTCTTGAACTTTTCAAAAACATAACTTAGGAAACCTACAAAATGCATGCTATCTAGTTTTAAAATTTTCAATGCATTATCAACATTTATCAAATTTAAAAAATCTTCAAAACTCTTTTAAACTTTTTTAAAAGCCCCCAATTTTATAACATTAAGGTCCCCCTTAGTAAAAGCAATTTTTATTTCATTTGAAACTATGAAAATTCAAATTAAAAATATGAGAGGGATCAATATCCAAATATGCAATGATGCTTCTAAATGCTCACTTATACAATTTCTAATGAAAAATTTGACAAATTATCCATGAAACAATCAAGAATCACTTAAATTTTTCAAAGACATCAAGAATTGAAAAGCCATATTCATACACTCCTAAACATGATTTTTTATGTAAAAACGTATCATGATTCAAGGATAGATAAAGCCTCAAGTCTATACCGTGAACATACATCAAGACACAATTTTTGATTTTCCTAATCTTGCTAAGTCTAGACAAGTAAAAAAAAAAAGAATCATTCAAACAATCTAACATCATTCACATTATTCAAAAGCATCAAGTATACATTGCATAATCATCTGTCATTTAATAACATAACAATAAATCATCTCACTAAAAATTTTCTTATGACAATCTAGACTTCATCATACGTGAATCTAAACATTTTCATTCAAACATCAATCATATTCATTTTATTCATCACCAATTTCCATTTCAATTCTTGTTTTCTTTAGATTAACAATGTGTCTTGGTGATATTTCTCTTCTTATGTCCTTGGAGATACTTTTGATGTTCATAAAATGAAAAAACAAATTTAACAAACCTTCTGTACCTATATCATCTAAGGTCCTTGTTGGTTAGTCATATACCATCACAACCATTCGATAAAACATTTACACTTCTATATTTATTATAACAAAATTTCTCAACATTCCTAAAGGATCCATAATAATGGAAAAAAAAAGGTGCGCGTGCTTCATGGTGATACCTAGGTCTAGGTCTATTATATCTTCTAAATGCATTGTAGAAATGACAATACTACATCAAATTATTCTTATATGCATTTCTATATCTAAACATTCTTTCTTGACAAACCTTTTTCCTAGAATGTGCATGATACATGTTATTACAAGCTTCTAAATGCATATGGAGTGCATGAATGTGTGTTAGCCAAATTTTCCTTATTAGTGGCCTTAATGCATCATTTTGATAACGTGCAGTTATAAAGAAATCATACCTATTTTTGGTGCCATGCACATTTTCATACCTATTTTTGGTGCCATGCACATTCTTCCTAGATGAAGGCCTTGATGCTTACATAGATGATGATTTTTTTTCCTTATAATGAAAGCTAGATGGTGATGACTTAGATGTTGATGAAACATTTTCTAATAAGGCATTAATCACATCTTCATCCTTTTAGTTCTTGTCCTTTACAAAAAGGTCTTACTAGATGAAGGTATATTGTTAGCATTGCCTAGACCATGCCTAGAATTTACAAACTTTTGACTTCCTAGCATTGATTGAAACTTCTCATTCCCTTTGGTGAAACTAGAAAATGATCTCTTAAGGGATTCTATCTCATTTAACAAAGATCTATTCTCATCTCTCAATTTTTGTGCATCATTACTATCCTTATTCTTCAATTCTAATTGTCTCTTCAAGGATGCATGTTCTTCTAACAATTTTTGTACACCATCATCTTCTTCCTTCTTTGATTCTAGGTCATGTCTAAGTCTCTCATTTTCTAATCTACATGCTTTTAATAAACTCAATGTTCGTTTAAACTTAGTGGATAACTTCTTTTTCTTCCTAAACATGTTTTTTAGACACAATCCTGATCATCATAACTTGAAATAGATTTGGAACACGAATGTTCATCATTATTTGTACAAGTATTTAAATAAGAACTTACCTCTTCTTGCTCCATGAAACACATGTTGGAAGCTTGCTCCTTGAAATACTCATCTTTTACTTATAGAGAATGGTTGGTGCCTTTATATAAAGTTTCTATTCTACATCATATTACATTTACGGAAGTACACATTGAAACTTTATCAAATACATTCCTATCTAGTGAACAATATAAAATATTCAAGGTTTTGTTGTTTAAGGATACTAATTCCATATCCTTGTCATCCCACCCCTTTTCATCTTTAAAAAATATTTCACCAATTACTAATTTTATAGGAATATGGGGACCTTGTATAACTATTTTCCATTAACCTATACTCTTACCCATTATGAAAGTCATAATTTTAATTTTCCAAAACAAATACTTATCTCCATTGAATAAAGAGGGTACATCTATGTCAACTTATAAAAGTGCTATCTATATTTACTCACCAATTTGCCAAAACTATACAAGTGTGATAATTAAGCTCTAATATCAATTTTTGACCTTATTTGGCATTTAAGAGTAGGGGTTGAATTAAGGGCTTTCAAAATCTTCTTTTGATTTAATTAACCTAAGTTCACTAATTTTCTAATATGCGGAAGCTAAAATTCAATTCCTAACCTACCAAATTAAACTATATAAACAATAATATGAAAAAAATTAAAAACTCTTAAAACAAGCTTTCTTTACTTAATTTCTTTGTTGGAATGTTTCACACACTTCTTGGATATAAAACACACACATTTATAACCATCTCAAGGCCTCCAATCTATTTCTCCAACATCTCTTAACATATCTTTTTATTAACTAATTTTACTGTTTCTATTTTTTTTTTTTGCTTTTTTATCTGTTACACAATGTGATTGATTGACTTATTTAGCATCGGTCAATCGATGCACGATAGATTAACCAACCATAGGTTTACCTATCTTTAATAGGTCAGCCAGTTCGAGCTAAAATGACTGGTTCTCAGCCCAAACAAGGCCCAATCTAATCCAATCCAAATCAATTTCTAACTTATCCATTCTCATTTTAACACATTCTAATCAAGAACAATAACATTTTAACTCAATCATACAACTTAACACATTCAAATTAATCCAGTTTATCAAATTTCCTTAAAAATTGAAACTAACCAATTTCATTATCACATTACCATATTTTAACACTTCATTTCTCATACTTTATAAGTCTTACCAATTTTCCAATTCATGTAAGACTTACCGAATCACATAATTCCTTATCAATTTCACATACATTGATTTTGACACATAAGTCATACCGAATCACACAATTCCATGTAACATACAAGACTTACCACACAAGTCATGGCTATTGCACATACAATTAGTCACTCACATCTTAACCAATTCATTCACTCATTGATCAAGAAGATTTTTCGACACAACGATCACATACAACAACTCTTAATTCATCCTAAATGTAAAGTTCTAAACATGAATGTAATATACATTATGTGAGCCCTTTAACATTGCTATGTTAGTTTGATATCACTAATTTAGCTCAATAATTCAATATATTCTCATGCAATTTAAATTTAAAGTCAAATTCAAATTCAAACCAACTTCATGATAGTGTATTAGTTGTAAGAAATAAAATGGAGCATATTTAAGACTCTGAAATGTTGAACCCATAAAGAAATAATTTGTATTAATACCAAGGAAATTATATTACAACTATCTAAGAGCACTTAAGGCTTAAAACTAAGGGAGTTAGATTAACTAAAAAGAACTTAAAAACTTCCAACTTTGCAATTGCATTCCAAGTGATCTAAGGATTACCAAATGATTAATTTTTTAAGGACTAGGCCTAAATGACTTAAGTAAGTTATGAAATGGATTGGAATTATTAATCTAGGGCCTTCACTAAATCAAGAAAAAGCTATGTTCAAGTCACTGGCTTCTCTCTAACATTCTTAGTTTACGATTTGGTCCAGTCATAAATCAATAGGAAGTAGGCTTAAATATTAAGAAGTTTCTAATCCTAAATTCATATTCAAGAATAGCACCCTCATGATATAACCAATAAATTTTCATGTATTGATTAAAATCATGTTATTTATGGATTTTTACAATGAATTAAGTGATTGGTTCTCTACTTAATCATCTAAGCTCATATCCTAAATGATCAAGCTAAGATATGCTTTAAGATCTCACAAAAACAAAGATTAACTTCCAATCATGTGCTAAACACTCACTCATTCAAGAACTGTCCCTAACTAAGATTAAGCTCAAAACATCATAAATAAACAAGAAAATTTGGATGAAAGAAAAAGAAACCCATTTTCTTGTATATATATATGAACAAAGGAGTACAAAACAAGAAATTTAATGATTAAGAAGCACCAAATGATGGAGGAAAGTGACAGTCAACTTCCAATCATGTGAATAAACTCCTTTGAATCCTCAAAACAACTTAAAATTACAATCTACAAAGGCTGTAAAAGAAAAAGAAAAGAAAAAACTAAAAACTAAGGAAAGAAGAGCAAACTATATGTTTGATCTGAATTCTGCTCTCTAATCCACGTTAAACTTTCTAAAATTGATCTCTAGAGCTCAATGTATATGTTTGGAGCAAGCAGGAGGATTTTATCAAGTTGTAGTAAATGAAATTTGGAGATCCGGCTAGAAAAAGCTCGAAAAGGAGTAAAATAGTACTTGAAGAATAGTATAACGATGCCGTTTAACCCTTACGTTTTACTTCCATATTCGAAGCATAACGACGGGTCTACATAGTAAAATGGTAGCACAGTTAACTTGCTATTTTACTCTCTGCTTTTGAGTTTCAATTGCATTTTTTCGAATTTCTTCACTTGATTAAGCACCAATCTGTAAGTTAACAATTCTAAAAGATAATTAAACACTAATTTAGGATCAAATGTGCATTAAATTACACTAGAAAACACTACAAATCAAGCAGTTATCACTCCCCCATACTTATATTTTACTTGTCCTCAATCAACTCATCTAATAATCCAATTCAAAATAGCCTATAACCTTAGGAAAACTTTCTCAACCTATCAAACCTAATCATTGGCACTTTTTCTTAATTATTCAATAATAAAACAAATCATGAAGATGTTATATGATTAATCAAACATGTAAATTAACAAGTAACTTCAAATGAATTCATATTCCTTTAAAATTCAACCTAACTTGAATCAAATGATTTCCATGCATAAAATGAATATGCACAAAGCGAAATGACTAATCTTTTAAGCGATTTCACATCTATTAACCATTAAAAAAAATTTAAGTATTGGTTACTTAACTAAGTTTTAATTTCAACAAATTGGTTCGAAGCTAGTGACGTGAATAAACATTGCTCATATTTTCACAATTTAAGCACACTTTTTCATTTTTCTTTCTTTTCATTTTTTACTTTAAACTTTTCCATTGAAATGGATTTTGAATTAAACAAGATATGAAAATGCTAAAATAAGTCACAAAAAGCTTTAAGGATATGTATTTTATACATGGAAACTCATAATGCTTATCAAATGTCCATAATACAAAATATGAAATCATCAAAGTTCATTGTTAATAAACATGCTTAATTGATTTTATAACATCTCAAAACATCAAAATGATCGAATTCAGAAGGAAAAATGTCAATGGAAGGCATCAAAATCAAAATATTTTTCCACAAATTGTAGATTATCTTGAAAAAGATGATAAAATGATGTGATTTAAGACAAAAAAAACATTAGTGTGAAATCATGGACTCGACTATTGGTGCACCCATAATTTCATTAGTTTCAAGAGCTTTTTCATCATTAATGCACTCAAAAATATCATCAACATTATGTTCAAATGATTTTGAAAACTCTTGAGAAACATTATGCATTTTCAAAGGTGCTAACCTACTTAACTCTAATGGAGTGGACTCATGGAACTGACATGAAGAATATTGTCCAATTGATCTTTCTAATTGCTCTATTTGGGACTTTATTTGCATTTCTAAAAGAACTTTGTCCTTAATCCCACTGTCTTGAATAAGTGATTTCATTTTCCTAACTTTCCTCGTTAAATCCTTCATTTAAATTAATGTTGCAATTCTAGACTAATGATCAGAAGTAAGTTCATAAGGTGGCCTATAATTTGGTTCAGGACGACTTTAAAAATGAAATGACTCACCCAGAGTGAAAGATGGCTTGTTACGAGATGAATTGTACCATAAATAATCAAGGTAAGAGGATGAATGATCAAACTCCTAGGATTTATGATATGCATCATAGTTTGGACATCGACTAGCTTCTTCTGGCTCATACCATTAGTGATTATGCGAATGATCATCTTGCCTCCACATCTTTACAATGTCTAAAGCTAAAAACTATAACATGCTCCACCATTAAAACAACACATAAAACAATCACAGAAACAAAGAACATAGAAAGAAATCAAGAAAAAGAAAAGCATACAATATAAATAATATATGCACCCTAGAGTAATTGATACCAATGTATTCTTAGTATCACACAATATTTAGTGCCCTGAAAATAGCACAAAAACTTGATGCATTGGCTTGATATCACTAATTTAGCTCAAAAATTAAATAAATTCTCATGCAATTCAAATTCAAATTCAAATTCAAACCAATTTCATGACAGTGTACTGGTCGCAAGTAATAGAGTGTTGCACATTTAAGACTTTGGAATGTCGAACGCACTGAGAACTGATTTGTATGACTAATAAGGCAATTGGATTACAATTATCTAAGGGAACTTAAGGCTTAAAACTAAGGGGGTTAGATTAATTGAAAAGAACCTAAAAACTTCCAACTTTGAATTTGCATTCCAAGTGATCTAAGGATTACCAAATGATTAATTTTCTAAGGACTAGGCCTAAATGACGTAAGTAAGTTATAAAATGGATTGGAATTTCTAATCTATGTCCTTCACTAAATTAAGACAAAGTTATGGTCAAGTCATTGCCTTTTCTCTAACATTCCTAATTTATGGTTTGGTCCACTCACAAATCATATAGAAAGTAGGCTTAAAGTTTAATAAGTTTTTAATCCTAAATTTATATTCAAGATTAGTGCCCTCATGATATATTAGTACCCTCACAATATAACCAATCAATGGTCATGTGTTGATTAAAATCATGATATTTATTGATTTTTCCAATGAATTAAATGACTGGTCCTCTACTTAATCATCTAAGCTCATGTCCTAAGTGATCAAGTTAAGATATGGTTTAAGATCTCACATAAACAAAGATTAAAATCCAATCATGTGATAAACTCTCACTCAAGACATTCAAGAACCTATCCCTAGCTAAGATTCAGTTTAAAACATCTTAAATAAATAAGCAATTTTGGATCAAATAAAAACAACCCATGTTCTTGCATATATATGAACAAAGGAGTACAAAACAAGAGATTTAATGTTTAGGAAGCACCAAATGATGGAGAAAAGTGATAGAAAACTTCCAAATCACGTGAATCAACTCCTTTGAATCCTTAAAACAACCTAAAATTACAATTTACAAAGGTTAGAAAAGAAAAAGAAAAGAAAAACCTAAAAACCAAGGAAAGAAGAGAAAACTAGATTTTTGATCTGAATTCTCCTCTCCAATCTACTTTAGACTTTCTAAAGATGATCTCTAAAGCTTAATTTATATGTCTGGAGTAAGCAGGAACAATTTGGCAAGTTGTAGCTAATGAAATATGAAGATCCAGTTGGAAAAAGCTTGATAATAAGTAAAATGACACTTGAATAATAATATAACGGCACCGTTTAACCCTTGAATTTTACTCCCAGAAGAATAGTATAATGGCACCGTTTAGCCCTTACATTTTACTCCCAGATTCGAAGCATAACGGCGGGTCTGTATAGTAAAACGACGACATAGCTAACCCACTATTTTACTCTCTATTTTCGAGTTTCAGTTGCATTTTTCTGAATTTCTTCACTTGATTAAGCTTCGATCTGCAAGTTAATAATCCTAGAAGATAATTAAACATTTAAACACTAATTTAAGAGCAAATGTGCATCAAATTAAACTAGAAAACACTACAAATCAAGAAATTATCAAACATTATGAAGTAATAAACATGAAGGGGGCTTAAAAGAATGTATCATGCATAAAAATACAATTCATATAACACAAACATAATTTAAAAATCAACTTCCCCTACATAAAACTTATAAAATTCTCCCTTTTTGACATCACCAAAAAGTTGTTATAGAATTAAAAAGATACTAGTTACCAATTATTATGAAATAATTCACACAAATGTCAAAAATCATACATAATTACACAAAGTTTTCAAGGAAACCTATAATTAATCATGCCTAATTCTCTACTAATCCCGCAAAACCTATCTTCATTCATTTCTTTAGTGAAAATATTAGTCAATTAATGTATCATTTTAACAATTTCCAATTCAATATCATCATTTTGTATATAGTCTCTAATGACATGATATCTTTTCTTTAGGTGCCTATTCCTAGAATGTTAAATTAGATTCTTTGTTAAACATATGTCACTTATAACACATATTAGAGATATTAATAAGCTCTATGTCATAATTTCTAAGTTAGTGCTTAAGCTAAAGTATTTATGTACATCGTCAGATATTCAACTTCTATCATTGACAATGCTATGAAATTTTGCTTTTCACTAAATCATAAAACTAAGGCATTGCCAAGGAATCGAAAATTTTTAGAAGTTCTCTTTCTATCTATTAAGCTACTGACATAATTAGCATGAGAACAATCAACTAATTATATTAAATAATTTCTTCAATACCAAAGTCATAATGACATTATTCCATGTTTAGATATACGCTTAACAGCTAAAATATGTGATTCCCTATAAATGGATTGAAATCTAGTACATAAACATATAATAAACATAATATAAGGTCTACCAGTGGTAAGGTAAAATAAGCTTCCTATTATACGTCGATAAAGTATAACATCCAAAGTTTTACTTTCTTCATCTTTATTCAACTTTGTAACAATACTCATATATTTTCCCAAAGGCTTTTCTTGATCCATTCTAAAGAATTTGAGTATTTATTTGGTGTACTTCACTTGGTTGATGCAAATCCGATCCTTTATTTTCTTGATTTGTAAGCCAAGGAAGAAGTTGACCTCTCTTATCGTACTCATCTCAAATTCCTTACTCATACACTTGAAAAGTTCCTTATATAAGCTTTCATTAGTAGTCATCTCAAATTCCTTACTCAGATAATTAGAAAGTTCCTTGTATAAGCTTTCATTAGTAGTACTAAAAATAATATCGTCAACATAAATTTGGATTTTAAGAAGTCATCATCATACCTTTTGATGAAGAGAGTGGTATCTACCTTATCCTTAATAAAACCATTTTCAAAAAGAAATGTACTTAATTTTCATACCAAGCTCTAAGAGCTTGTTTTAAATCATATAAAGCTTTTAAAAGTCTATAAACATGATCAAGTGATTGGGTGCATCATGATTTTCAAAATTGGAGGCTTGGTTAACATAAACTTCCTTTTGAATATAACCATTTAAAAAATCACTTTTCACATCCATTTGAAAAATTTGAAAATCCATATATGATGTAAATGAAACTAAAGCCTATAGCTAATAATCTAACTACAAGTATAAAGATTTCTTAATAATCTATTCCTTTCTTTTAATTACAACCTTTTTTGTTACCAACCTAGTTGTGTTCCTTACAACATTGCCTTATTGATCAAGCTTGCTTCTAAACTCCCACTTTGTACCTATAATTTGACTATAATTAAACTAGGTACTAATGTCTAATCATTATTTCTCTTGAACTGATTTAGTTTCTCATTCATATTAAGAATTCAATTTTCATTACTAACTGCTTCTTTTATTATCTTAGGTTCTTTATGAGAAATGAAATCAACATGAGATATTTCCCTAAAAAAGGATCTAGTAACTACACCTTTGCTTACATCACCTATAATTTGGTTTAAAGTATGGTCCTTTTTGTATCTTCAATTTGTTGGCATTTTCTTATCCTTCTTATATCTCTCACTTGGTTCAAGAATGCTCTTATTTGATGCAAATGAAGTGTCTTGGTGATAATCCTTGTCTTCTTCTAAACTTAGCTTCTTCAAGTCCTTTAACAAACCTATATCAACATCTTTAAAGCTTTTCTTAACGTCAAGGAAATTAGTCTTATGAAAAAAAAAAACAACATGCAATGACTCTTCATTCATTAGAGTCATCTTATTCAATGCCCTGTGTGACCTACTAGCCAAGGGATAACCTATAAAAAAATACCTTCATCTGTTTTGAATCAAAATTTCTTAGATTATCCTTGGTGTTCAAATTGTAACAATTATACCCAAAAAGTTTGAAATAACTGGTCTTTGGTTTTTTTCCCATGTCAACGTTCATAGGAGATTTTTTCCATAATTGATCTTATATAGACCTTATTAGATATATAACATGTAAATGTAACAGCTTCCTCCCAAAAATACTTAGGAAGATCATATTAATTGATCATAGTTCTAACTATTTCTTACAAAGTCTTATTTTGTATCTCAACAATTTTATTTAGTTAGTGGATCCTAGTTGTAGAGAATGAAAAATGCCATATTCATCACAAAAATTTTCAAACAACTCAATATGAAATTCTCTACCATGATAACTCATAATGGATGCAACTATAAAACCTTTCTCATTTTGTAGTCATTTTTCAAAGTTCACAAAAGACCTAAAACATTCATACTTACTAGTAAGAAATAAAACCCACGTAAGCCCAATAAAATCATATAAAATGATAAATGCATATGATTTTTAACCTAAAATAGCATCCTTATTAGAACCAAATAAATTCATATTAAGAGATCTAAAGGCCTAGTACATGTTATCACTTTCTTATTCTTAAAGGAAGTCTTAATTTACTACCCTTCTTGGCATTCTCCACACACCTTTTCCTTAATAAACTTGACCTTTGGTAATCATGTCATAAACTCCTATGCCACATCCAAGCATCTTCACTTATGGAAACAATCTATTTCACATCATGATTAAAGATATCATTAAGATCAATGGTGTAAATATTTCCTTCTCTCTTAATAACAAATGTAGTGCTATTATATAACACCCTAGAGATAATTTATGATTTTCTTTTAAAACATAATTCAAAATCTTTATCATAATGTTGGATCACACTAAGTAAATTATGCTTTAAACCATCAAATAAAATCACATTTTCAAGGATAGTGTGATCATGCATACCAATTTTTTCAATGTTAATTATCTTACTCTCGACATTGTCTCCAAAATTCAGATATCTTCCATTTTTACTTTTGAGATAGATGAAATGGGAGGCATCACCCATTATATACCTTGGGCATCCACTATCTCATATAATCTTCTTTTATTTAATTCCTAAAAAAAAATAGATCTCTAGGGTTAATAACCTTGTTACCATTTTAACCTCTTGATGATTTATGCCACTGTCTTAGTTTGTCATAGAAAAAATTTTCAATATGCCTATTATATCCACAAAATTAACATAGGTGCATTGTATGAATGAGAATGGGTTCTCATGTTCTTAAACCTTTATAAACTTCTAGATCTCCTATCATTTTAAGTTCTTCTTAAATGAAAAGGGATCTAGAATGTGAATGGGATATGCTCCTAGTGCTTTTTACATTCATATAAATGAAAATGTGTTGACTACTCGACCTTACTTGAGGCCTAAATCATATTATAGTTGTACATTCCTATAAAAGTTATGTATATTCTTTCTTGAATGCTTTTACCTCCTAGATTTAATCCCATACATGAATGCATGATAATTTCTCCTAGATTGGGATCTAGAAGATGAGGCAATATTTTCAAAAGATGGCCTAGGTATACACTCATCGTTTATAATTTTTCCCTTCATAAAATAATTTTGGCATCGGCAAGAACACTTCTTTGAGTGAATCTTAAACTATACCTATCATTAGATGCTTTTTAGGCTCCTAACATGCTTTTTAATTTTTTTTTTTAATTTTCCTTTGTAAATTTAACTAGAGACTCCTTAAGGGAACTTACCTCCTTCCTTAAAGCCTCATTCTCATGTATAAACTTATCTATGTCATTGTTATAGGGACTTTGACACTCTTACTATCTAATATGTCATGTATTACACTTTTTTAGTTTTTTATTTTCTAGCATGTGTTCGTTAAAAACGTTCAAAATTTCCTTGTACTTGGAAGATATTTTCTTACTTTTCAAAGTCACATCCTCTAAACATTCAACTAACTTGTCATATAACAATTCATCATCTATATCATCACACGAATAAGAACAAGAGGGCACCTCATTCTCTATATCCATAAAAAACATATGGGCTAGCTCCTCTTCCAAATTTTCATTCTTGGAATCACTTGAGTCATCTAAGTAGTAGCCTGTAGTGCCTTCTTCTTCTTGTTATCCCTTTTATCCTTTCTGCTACTTCCCTTGTTCTTCTTATTATCCTTGAGAAGTGGAAATTACGACTTACATTACTCATGATTTCCCACATTTAAAGCAAATAATGTTAGAATATTTTATTTTAAAATAAAATTTATCTTAATATTTCTTCTTTGAGAAACCCTTTTTATTCAATAATCTCTTGAAATTTCTTTTGAGGAATGCTATGTCTTCATCTTCAATCCCATTTAACAAATTATTCTTATCAATTAAAGCTTCTCTTAATGCCTTTAATGCCCAAAATTTTCTTCTTATGCCCAATTTCCTCCTTTTTTGTTTCCTTAAGCCTTATCTCATATGTGAAGAAGGATCCAATAAGCTCCTCCAAAGCTAATGCATTTAAGTATTTAGCTTTTTGGATTGTCATCACCTTCACCTCCCAAGTTTTCAAGAAAATCCTAAAAATTTTCCTTACAAATTCAACATTAGCAAATGATTTTCAAAAACCTTTAAGTGCATTAATAATGTAATAAACTTAGTATATATGCTAGAAATGTTCTTTTCATGTTTCACGTAAAACAATTCAAATTAACAAGTGAGAATAGATGCTTTGCTTTCCTTAACTTGGTTTGTGCCCTTATGTGTCACTTATAAGGTATGTCAAATTTCACATGCTATTTCATACATAGACACCCTTTTTGAATTCATTCCTTCTTAACGAATAAAAAAAAGAGAATGTAAGACCCTATTTTTCAAGAATATTAATCTTTTGTCCTCACTAGTTCATACTTCACTTTAGGCACCTTTTGGCCTTCTTTAATTTTGGTGGGAATATGTGGACCATGTAAGGCTATCTCCCATAAGTCCACATTTTTTCCATTAAAAAGAATTTCTACAACTTTAGTGGGAATATATGGACCATTTGAGAATATCTCCCTTAAGTTCACATTTTTGTCCATTAAAAAGAATTTCATCCTAATTTTATGATATAAATAATCATTATTATTAAAGAAGGGTGCTCTACCCACATTTTGTCCTTCTTGACTAGATGAAGTAATCAAATGCATCATTTTTTTAATCTTTACTCATTAATTTCATTAGAAACCATATGTAGAAAGTGAGACTAACCCTAATACAAAATGTTAGCCCTAATAGCACCTAACAAGGGTGAGGGGGTGAATTAGGTGTTTAAAAACTTGTAAACGTAACACCTAAATGATTTTATAATGGATGCAATCTCTAAGTACAATTCAACTTAATGTGATGAATATTTTTACACAAAATGATCACAATATGGATATAAATGAAATGCATAAGCAATATAAAGAGTTAAGGAAGAGAGAGCCATATACCAATGTTTATAGTTTTTTAATAAAAAATTTTTGCCAACGATCACTCTTTAATTATTTAGAAATTTTCACTATTAATAATCCTCTTTAGGTGAAAAGGAGCCCTTAAATAAATCAATCTTGTTTGTGAAGTTGAAGAAACCTTTTACATTCTTCAAAGGTGAAGAAAAACCTTTCAACAATCCATATCCAATAATGTAAAACCCCTTTACAAAGTGACTTACACCTCAAAGGCATCTTACTTGAAAATCTAATAACTAAGGCTCAGATGTGTTAAAGGTTATTAAGAAGAAACTTCAACTTTGTAAACCACTTGAAAAATTTTGAAAATCAACACAAATTAATTTTGCTTACATTGAATACCAAAAAAAATATAAATTTGTTCCCAAAATCATAAAAACTTGCAATGGATGCTTAAAAATAACTCAACAATAGATTTGATCACTTTAAAGCTCAATAATCTCATAAAACTTGGTCAAGCTACATAATAATATTTAAAACTCTTATGACACATATTTATATCGTAACTAAATTCAAACATGTGTCAGAAATACTTCCTAACTATTAGACTTATTCAAAATACCATTGCAAATAAGATAAAACTAGCTGATACCCATTATCAACCCTGAGTGGTTGAGCACTGTATATTACTAGTTGACTAGTCAAGCATATTGGCAGATTGGTCAACCTATTTGCCTACGTTTTACACTAGTTAAAAACTTCTCACAAACAAGTCAATCGATTAATTTAGATAACAATTTGTAGATTGCTCAACATAAAATTAAACATCTAAAATTAATTCGTTTCACTTGAAAACCAATTCACATAAGTTTGAAAGTATCTCCAAAGTAATTTTGAGGACCAAAACCTATCAATTAAAATAAAAAACAATATGTCTTGCCCTATGAGGACTTAAGGACTTCTTCAAACTTTTCAAAACTTCCAAATCTTTTTAAAGTTTTCTAGACCTCTCAAAATCATTCTTTTCATAAATGTTTGACTTAAACAAGTTCAAAAAGCTTTATACAAAGTTTTTAGTGATCAAGAATCTTAAATTAAACTTAAAAATTCAAAATTTCTTGACTTATAAAACTTTATGCACATTTTGAAAAACTTATGTAATGCACATGCAATTTTGAGTCCTAAAGTAATTGGAACCTCAAATTAGACTTACAAAAAAATTTAAAGTAGGTAATCAAACTTCTTGAAGATCCTAACTTGATTGATCTTGCTTTGTGCTCAATTTTGGGTTCAAGTCCACTCTTTTCACTCTAATTTTTCATCAAATGAGTCTAGCTTTAAAAATTTTCATCATAAAGCAAATTTTTAGTAATAAACATGTTTTGTTATCATCAAAACCAAGATTGGAACTTCCTTTGGTTTAACATGCATGATTAATCTCACTAGCTCATGATATCACTTTGATTGTCACTTGTTAATACCTTCATCACTTATAAAGTTTCTCGTCTATTCATAGGACTCTTTCAATCATCACATGTATGCCTTGCTTACTTAAGGGGCTTGTCTTAAGCATTTGCTTTTTCAAGATAACCTTATTAAGCATTGCTTAAAGTTCTCCAATCACTCACTCATTTTCAAATGTTATATTTAGGGTTTTTTTTGAAAAATAAATAATCAATAATGAAGGAAAGAATACATAAGTTTGTATGAATAGTCTTATAGCAGCCAAAATGGTTGCATTAAATGATCTTGAGTAAACTATACTACCTTAAAGGTGAAAATAGAAAAAATGATGATGTTTACAGATTAGGTCAAACTTATAGGAGTTTTCATTTTATAAAGGATAATCAATGTATCGTTTAGTGCCAAGTTGAACTAGTTATGGAGTTATGACGTTGCATTGCCATTTAGTCTCCAACTAATGAGCATTCTATTGCTACAATATTGATGTATTTAGAAACACATATCATAAAGCCTAATTATGGATAATAGGTCCTTCAGTAACTTGTCCACTTACTTCCCTACATAGTGGAAAATTTTTTGGTTACATTCACTTTAAACACGGTAGACAGTTAAGGATATGTTAATTATAAACTTCAGTAAATCTCCTTTACAGTTGCATTTCACATGGTTATATTTCGGGATGTATAATAATGTAAACAATCAATTCATTATATATTAATAAATCTAACGTAATATTTTAGAACAATTGAAATTCATTTAGTAATTTTTAAAGAGGATCGTTTGTCACCTTTGTCATTTTAATATTTTGTTTATTGTCTTTCACTTTTATATTAATTTCATATACAATCTTATAACGTTCCCTCTAAAATCTTTTGATCCTAATTGAAATTAATGACATTTAAAATTTATTATAAATTATAATGAATTTTTTTAAACTTTCGTAGTGATATTTTATAATAACATCAAAAACTAATGTTGAGGGTAAAAATCAGACCGACTAATTTGATTAAATAACAAAACCATTAAATTAAAAAATGATTAGTTAAAATATAAGCTAGCTAGTTTTATTAAATGGTTTTAAACCACCTAGATCAATTTAGTGCTTTTTCTTCCTTATTGTAGCTGATAGAAATGAATTTGGTTAAGTTTTTAGATGTTATTTCATATGAATTCATTATTATTTTTTATATAAAATTACTCAATTTTTTGTTATATTGTGCTTAATGACAGGTTTATTATGTTGGCACAAGATATGGGTCAAAACATGAAGACTTGGAAGTAATTGGAACAAAAATTCAAAGGATATTTTAACTTAGAAATAAAGAAAAAGAAAAAAAAATCCAATTGAACAAAGCAAGTCACGTTACATGTGACTTGCTCATTCAATTCGACATCAAATGGCTTTAAAGAGAGCTTTTAGGGCAGAAAACATAAAGCTCTACATAACTTAAAATGGCAGCATATGAATTAAGGAGGAGGAGTTTTCCACATTGCATAGGTGACAACATTTTGATGAAATGGAGAGCTGATTTTCTTTGGCTAAAGCGGTAGCCAAGAGATGTTTAAGAGAAGAGAGTAGAGATGTGTTTTGGGAGAGCTTTTCTCCTTGAATGGTACGGCAACTTTTGGAGTGTTTAATGAAAGGAGGAGTGTAGTGTTTTCAATGGAGGATAAAAAGCTTTAATCTTTTGCACTCATGCAGCCTTAAGAGTGGAAGCGAAGGGACAAAAACATTGAAAAACTTGGCTTGGAAAGAAGTAGGTGGCATTTATTGTTTTCTCCAATACTTGGAAATCAAGCTTTTAAAAGTTTTAATGGGTGATGGTAGCAGCAAATGTTAAGAAGAATAAGACAAGAAAATCATTTTCAAGGCTTGGCAAGAGTGGACGGCAGAATACATGTGGGAGATGGGTGCGGAGCTTTGTAGCTTACATTAACAAGGTTTTGATTCTTGACATTAGTTACCTTAGTAACATTTTCTCTAAAGCTTTCTTGGTATTTTTTTCATTTTTTTTTCATTCTCTTGTCCATCCATATTAATAATTTAGCTACGGTTTTGTTTGTAAATTACGAATTCTAATATTTCAGGTTATTTTTATTCAGTTCACTAGTCTAATGTCTTCTTTAGTGTAAATGCTACTTTATTTTCTAGAATACATTAATGGTTTATTGATATTTTTTATTTAATATCTTGACAATATATGGAACTATGTTTATATATATGAATGAATGATTTTGTCTCTAAATTTTCAGCTTTAATTTCACTAATTTAAGCTTGGGGTTTTGCTTGGTTTTAATGTTTGTTAATTAGGTTTTTTTCAGTAAGTAAAATTTATGCATGTTCTTAGGTTCTAAATCATTTAATTTAAGTTTTTAATCAATTTATATATGATGAAAGTTTTGTTTAGAAGATTAATTTTAGTTTTTTTAAATTAGGTTCTTTTAGCATAGTTAATTTAGGTTTGTTTTAGTTTAAGTGTTGAATTATGTTTTTCCTTTGGTGTTCTAAATTTTCTAGCCTCAATTTTATTTAATTAAGTATAGATTATGCTTGTTTAATCTTTGTTTTAGTTGATTTAAATATGTGGAGCGTGGCTAAATTCCTAAGGGCTTGAAGATATAGGAGAGTTAAAGGGGTAATTAATTGTGAGAATGAGATTAGCTTTGTATTGATATGGTGCTTTTATGCTTGGTTAGTCTGGGACCTTGGTTAAATGACATGAATTAGGAGTTACTTCTAGGTTTGATCACCTTTTAGGTAATTTCCTAATTTTAATGCTAGGATTGAGTATGTGATACCTAATTGTCTTTGGTGATTTCCAAAAAGTAGTATTAAGTTAGTTGGTTTTGTTAGGATACTTAACTAACTAGTCTATGGTCCCATACCTTTAGGTTACACTTTTTGAGTTTATGTGTTAGTAACCTAAGTTAGTAGTTACTTAGTACCTAATATGTCTTACTTTTGATTCTATAGAGATTTTTTGAGGATATAGTGAAGATAGGGGCATTTTTAGAGTTTGTTACATTTACCTAAGTTAGAGGAATTGAGGGTTTGAGAGCTTGTTCATACCTATAGGCTAGAACCTTGGCTAAAACATCTTTTATCTAAATTCAAGGATCAATAGTTATCCTAGAATCTTAATGATAACTTTGTCCCATTTCTTTATTATTGTTAGTAGTCCTTTTCATACTTTACTTCGTGTTTGTCTTTTGATTGCCTTATTTGGGTCTTAGCTTAGTTTAGCTTTCATCATCTTCAGGGGTTTTTGCTTCTTTTTCTTTGCAACATTTGGAATAGCAGTAGCATTCCAGTTCCTTGTGGTTCAACCGTAGCTTGTCATCTTATGAGGTCTAGTTATGTATTATTATTTGGTTGGGTGTAATGAAATCACCAAAATTTTGGTGCCGTTGTCAAGAGTTGGGGCGTGTTATTTGTTTTTTCTTATCTTGTATTTATTTTTATTTTTGCGAATCTTTATCACTCTTTTATTAGTTTTACATGTCCCATAATTCCTCAAAACACATTCATTTGCATAAATTTGTTAAGGAAAACTTGTGTTCTTTACTTTCTCCACCTTAGCCCTGACCGCGGTTAAGTTTCTAACCGACTAACCGTCAGTTCAATAACTGGCGGTTATAATTTAAAAACTGTAACCGTGGTCAATGGTTATAAATCGTAACCGGAACCATTATTAACGGTTTCGGTTATCGTTAAACTAATTTAAAAATCGTGAACCGGCGGTTAAATCGGCAATTTATTCACAATTATAAATTGTCGATTAATTAATTAAAAATATATTCAAAAATTAAACAAGTTTTAATTTTATATAAAAAATTATTTTAAAAAATATATGTAATTTTATATAAAATTTTATTTAATAAATATATATAAATAATTAAATTAAAAAATTAAAAAATTGAAATAAAAAGGTAGGAACATGGTCTTAAGTTGAGACCGTGGACCGTGCCTCATGCACGGTCTCTAACTGTGCCTTATGCACGGTTAAGGGACCGTGCTCAAGCTGAGGTCCAAGGGACAGTTT
>JAOXYD010050497.1:0-13350 GCA_028565735.1 Pinacopodium congolense | reverse complement strand
CTAAACCATACATGAAGTAATAAGTAAAGTTATAAGGACATAAAAAGACACTGAAATTAGGTTCGTCTACCTTAAAAATAGACTATGTCCTTTCCCTAAGTACTTGTTAAAAATTCTACTAACAAAACAAAAACAATTAGAATCTTCTTCTAGGGTAAAGAGTAACCCTTATAAGACACAGTCTTATTATTAAAGGTAAAGAGTAACTTTTTTTCAAATTTTTTTATGATAAAGAACAGCCTTTATAAAATTAACCAACCGATAAGTTCAACTATCTCCTTATAAGTAATCAAATATACCTAAAAAGGTGTTTCACTTAAAGCTTAATTAAACTAAGGACTCTAGGTTTCAATAAATGATATAATTAAATGTACTTGAAAGCTTAAACAAACTCAATATGGAAGAATTGATGTACTAAAAATGTGTAAATATGATGAATGATGAGAGTAAAGATGCAAAATACCAAATCTGGACAACTTTGATTAATATACATATAATTGCTACAAAACAAACAAATAAGCCTCTAAAAATTAAATTATATGACCAATGAAACCCTTGAGGACTTAAGTAAACAAAGTAAAGTAATTTGGAAGCAACTAATTCAAATTAAAGTGCCCAAATATGTGAAAAGTGCTAGAACATACAAAACCGGAGAATATTACCACTTAATGATGCATTAAATTGATTTGTAAATCACTTTCATTGATAAGAACAAAAATGTGAATGGTGATTGAATTGATGATAAAATAGAATCCTTGATCACGAATAACGATTTGATTGATGATTAAGAAAGAGAATTCTTGGTTCAGTTTTCCACCTTAGCGACAGAAAAAAGGATTGATCCAATTATATTGAGCCTGACTCATAGTGATCATTTACCAAATAATGACTCTAGTTAACAAATGATTGAAGAGCTAAGCTGTATTCAACTATAAAGTTTATTATATATACTATCAGAAGATTTTTTTTTATTATTAGGAGCTTGAGGTATCGCTTTATATGGTTCTAATGAATCGACATTCCATTTTGCAATATTAGCCAATCAATCATATCCTATAACTTTAGAAATATTCTAAAATTACCCTTACTTGAGTCTCTTTACCCCTGGCCATAAACCTCCTTTGGATTTTTTATTCATTAAACTAATTTATTTTCTAAGTCAAATCCAAGAAAAAAGGAAGGGAAAAAATCAAAGTTGGTACCTTGAAAGAATTTGTTTCTCAAATAATATTAGAGGGGTTTTCTTGATCAATTTATTGTTACATAGCTTCATAATAATTCTATAGCCTTTTCATAATTTCCTTTAGATTGAGTAGACATCTGCTATAGTAGTCATTCGATTCAAAGAATGACAATGCTACAATTATTATTGATCAAGAAGGAAATCTAAGGGAAATTAGAATTCTTGAATAGATCACGTAGGAATTGAAATAATTAAATTTCACTAAAATAATTTCATTAGCTAAGAATAGCAAAACAAAACACCCAAAAGCTAATTTGAATAGATAATCACATGATTACAGTAAGAACAGAAAAACTAATGATAGTTTAGATATGCTTGAAAATTTAAGCTCAAAACAAATGAAGTAAGTTTCCAAAAATTCAAAACAAAGATAAAAAAAAAAAACTCTATAACACTTGAGTAAATAGAAAACAATAGTTTCATAATTTTAGAAAAAGATTAAAATACTAAGAGTCATAATTAAACGAAGAAAAAATAAACAAAAATAGTTTTAATATATGTATAATTTCAAGCTTTAATCTAATGAAATAATCACCCTAAAATATGAAATTTTGATCGAACAAACTCTTAAATACTCAAGCAAATAAAAAAACAATTTCACAATTGCACAAATAGATTAAAATAGAGAGAGTCGAGATTGAACCAAGAATAGTAAGAATTTGTGATAACTTTGAGTTTTGAGTGATTATATTATTGTAAACTTGTTTAGAGTGAAAAAAGAAGTGATAAAAATGTTTAGAAATGGTATTTATATGGTTAAGAAGGGTTTTGAGGCATTGGATAACAAAACTAATCATTTACAAGACAAAAATAAGTTAAAACACAAAACCTAAAATTAGCCATTAGAGTCTAAGAGCTCAACGATGGGATCTAAGAGCTCATCGGCAACCCACTCAACAGCCATTGAGTTTGCTAGGGATTAGGGGTTAAAAGGGGCCCTATACAAAACGCTATTTAGTTGCCATTAAACTGTCGTTTATAGCCTAGAAAATCCAAAATAACGCTCAAATCAATTCTAAACCTTTCGAGATACTTTCCTAAAAAATAATTAAGACTTCAAGCAAGATTTAAAACATAATTGGAGACTCTAAGAATGTTCAAAATGATTTAAACACTTCAAGAACAAGATTTGACTTATGAAATGAAAATTTATGCAAGTTTTCAAAAGGTGTATTCAATGCATGATAAAACTATGTCCTTAGATCAATTGAATAGTAAGTAAAACTTACAAACATATTTAAAATAACTTAACTAAGGTCTTGAAGTTACCATATCCCTTGTTCTTCCAATAGCTTCAATTTTGGCCTCGAAGTTAGAATAATGCATTTAATAATCCTATCTTTGAATTTCACAACTTAAACTCAAATCATTAGTAATAATTATGTTTTATTATTATCAAAACTAAGATTGAAACCTCCCTTGATTCAACAATTTTCCCACTTTTAATCATGATAAAATACATGATAGTATAGAAAGAATAACACACATTCCAAATAATAATTTCAAAGTATAATCATAACAAATCATCTCATAAATTTTTTAAAAAATCAATTCCAACTAATAGTCCCCCTTAGTTTATACATTAAAACTTTTTAAACTCCCCTTAAATATACACATTAGCACATCTTGGAGTAATAAACCATAAAAGGGACAAATAAGATTTAAAAACACATGTTATGCATTATAATCACATAAGCTTACAAAATAACTAAAAATTTTAACTCCCCCTTAATGATAAAAATAATGTCACAGGTATTTCTCATCCTTTTTGACATCATAAAAAAGGGTAAAAAAGTATGATAATACAAATCAAAAGGGAAAACTATGCATAAACACATAAGAATAAAAAAGATACATCATCAATCATGCCTAATTCTCTTCAAGTCATGTAAAACTTATCCTCACTCATTGGTTTTGTAAAGATATAAGCCAATTGGTGTTGAGTATCTATAAATTCCAATTTAATATTACCATTATACACATGATCTCTTATAAAATGGTGTCTTATCTCAATATGCTTAGCTCTTGAATGTTGACTTGGGTTCTTAGTTAGACAAATGACACTAGTGTCATCACAACTAATTGGGATATTTGTAATTTTCATATCATAATCTCTCAATTGTTAGCTAATCCAAAGAACATGTGTACAACAACAACCGGCCGTGGCATATTCCACTTCGACGGTAGATAAAGCCACTAAAATTTCTCTTCTTACTAAATCATGAAACCAATGCATGGCCAAGAAATTGATAAGCGCTTGATGTACTATTCCTATCTAATAAGCTACCAGCATAATCCGCATTTGAATAACCAACTAAATGAATTAATACATTTCTAGGATACGACATACCTAAGATGATGAACTAACCAAATACCTTAAAATTTTCATAAAGGCTAACAAATAAGAATATATAGGATTTGATTGAAATCTAGCACACAAGCATATACTAAATATGATATCGGGTCTACTAGTATTCAATTATAATAAACTACCAATCATACCTCAATATTGCTTGACATCTAGCAACTTACTGTCTTTATTTTTTTTCAACTTCATGGTGATACTCATGGCTTAGTGGTTTTTTTTTTATCCATTCTAAACCACTAGAGTAGCTCCTTTTTATACTTGGCTTGGTTGATGAAGAGCCCACCCTTCATTCGGTTGATTTGGAGTCTAAGAAAGAAATTTAACTTGCCTATTATGCTTATCTCGAATTCCCTACTCATACACTTTGTAAAATCTTATTATAAAACATCATTAGTAACACTAAATATTATATCATCCATATAAATTTGAACAATCAACAAATCATTATTTTCTTTCTTTGTAAACAAGGTAGTATAAACTTTTCCTTTAATAAAACTATTTTGATGAAGAAAAGTACTCAATCTATCATACTAAGCTCTAGGAACTTGTTTTAAACCATACAAAAGTTAAGTAAATTTGAAAATATGCTTGGGTACATCATGATTTTCAAAACCAAGACGTTGTTCTACATAGACCTCTTCTTGAATAAAACTATTTAAGAAAGTACTTTTCACATCCATTTGGTATAATTTGAAACCCATCAAAGAAAAAAAAAAGTAAAAGTTTAATAGTCTCTAATCTTACTACTAGTGCAAAGGCTTCTTCATAATCAATTCCCTCTTCTTGGTTATACTTTTTCGGTACAAATCTTGCCTTATTTCTCACAATATTTCCATCTTCATCAAGTTTGTTTCTAAAGACCTACATAATACCAATAATTTGATGATCATTAGGCCTAGATACTAAGGCCCACAATTTATTCCTCTCTAATTGGTTCAACTTTTCTTTCATGGCTAAAATCCAAATCTCATTGTTCAAATCTCCATCTATAGTTTTAGACTCGATGTTGGAAATAAAAGGCATATGAGAAAGATCTCTAAAGGCTAATCTAGTTGCTACACCTCTCCCTACTTCACCTATAATTTGGTTAGAGGGATGGTCTTTCTTAAATCTTTACTCTCTTGATAAACTCTCATCTCTCCTAACCTCTTTACTTGGATCATCAATAGGCTTATTAGGTGAAGGTTAAATTTCTAAGGTGTCTTCCTTAATCTTTTAAACCTAATTTCTCCAAATCTTTGGTTAAACCCATATCATTATTATTAACACTCTTCCTGACATTAAAAGGATTAGATTCATCAAATACAATATGCATTGTCTCTTTAATCATCATAGTCCTCTTGTTAAACAACCTATAGGCTCTACTAGTAAAAAAATTGCTAACAAATAAACCTTCTTCTAATTTAGTATCAAACTTACCAAAATTATCTCTAGTATTCAAAATAAAGCATGTACAATCAAATACTTTAAAGCAACTCACCTTTGATTCCTTCCCATACTAAATTCCATATGAAGTTTTATCTATATAAGGCCTTATATAGACCTTATTAGATACATAACATGCACATGCAGTGCTTTCACCCAAAAAATATATAAGAACACAATATACATTTAGCATAGTTCTAGCAATTTCTTGTAAAGTCCTATTATTCCCCTCAACAATTCCATTTTATTAAGGAGTTTTATGAGTTGAAAATTTATAAAAAAATGTCATTTTCTTTACAATTTGCATCAAAAAATTCATTTTTAAATTCTCTATCATGATCACTTCTAATCAAAGTAATTATGTAGCCTTTTTTCAAATGAACTCTTTTTGCAAATTTAACAAATTATTTAAAACTTTCATCTTTGTTAATAAGAAACATAACCTATGTAAATCTAGTATAACCATCAATAATCAAATATACATATAATTTATCACCTAAACTTGCAACTATAAATGGTCCAAAAAAATCTATATGCAATAATTCTAAAGGTTTAGAAGTTGTTACCACATTTTTCTTTTAAGCCTTGCTTTGCTTTCCAATTTGACATGCATCACACATCTTATTTTTTTCATACTTAATTTTAGATAGGCCATTCACAAAATCTTTATTACAAAGATCTGAGATGTGTTCCATACTAGCATAAACTAATATCCTATGCCACATCAAAGAATCCTCATTCATAGAAATCAAGCACTCAACTTTTTAGTTAGAGAGGTTATTCAAATCAATAGTATAGATATTTCCCACTCTCTTATCAATAAAATCAATGCAATTATCATTCACTTTAGAAACTATGAAAGATTTACCTTTAAAAGAGACTTTGAAACCTTTATCACATAATTGATTCACACTTAAAAATTTATACTTTAAACCTTATACTAAAAGTATATTATCAATAGTAGCAATCTTTCTTACCAATTTTGTCAATTCCAATTATCTTACCCTTAGCATTGTCTCTAGAGGAAACATATCCACTATCTTTATCTATTAAAGAGACAAATTGAGAAGCATCTCCCATCATATACCTAGGGTATCCATTATCTACATACTCTGTGCTTCTCTTGAAATCCTACAAAATAAAAAAAAATCATTTCACTTTAGATACCCATATTAATTTTAATCCTTGAGTTACATACCTTTTTGATTCCTAAAGCCTTTGACAAATTATAAAATCGAGATAATTTATAAAAAACTTTCTAAGTGACCAATCCTACTACAATAATTACAAATATATGTAAATTTATAATAATGCATGTTTGGTATAAAGTTGTTCCCATATGAAAATCTCGATGCATCATTTCCAAAATTTCTTCTTTGTTGAAATATTGGCCTAAAATGAGTTTAAGAAACATTTCTTGATGCATGGGCATGCATAGGATGTGCATGTGAATGTGTAGGTTGAATATGTATAGATTGTGGCTTATATGCATTGTATGATTATTTTTCATTTACAAAGAAACTATATTTCTTACATAGTTTCACATTTCTCCTAGATATAGATCTTGAAACATACATAAAAACATGATGAATGTTCCTAGATTGAGTTTTAGAAGATGATGCACTATTATCAAAAGATGGCTTAAGAACGTTCTCTTCATCTAAACTTTTTTCCTTCATAAAAGTAGTTTTAGCATTAGGTGTTCCACTCCCTTAAGTGAAGCCTAAGCCACACCTACCATTGGAAGCCTTTTGGGTTCCTAGCATGTTATCTAATTTTTCTTTTGCCTCGGTGAACTTTTCTAATGATTCCTTAAGACATTTGACCTCTTTCTTTATGGAATCATTTTCATCCATCATCTTCTTTCTATCATCATCAATATCTACACTCTTAGTTCTAAAGTATAAAAATCATTCTTCAACTTCTCATTTTCTATTCTAAAGTCATTCATCAACTTCATACATTCCTTATGTTAGAGGATAATTTCCTCCTTCTCAAGATAGCACCTTCTAAACATTTAACTAATTTATCATATTTTAAACCTACATCTACAATAATATTCTCATTCTCATCATTATTAGAATAGGAAGAAGACGATAACTCACCATCCAAGGTCATGAGACAAAACTTGATGCTTTCATTTTTAGATTTTTCACTTTCCTTTTCACTTCGGTCTCCCGTAAGGCCTTTAAGGCTTTTTTCCCTTGTTGTCCTTCTTGTCACTTCTTTCTTTCTTGCTACTTCTGTTGTCCTTCTCACTTTCCTTGAGAAGTTTACATGTCAAAAATACTTTCACTATGATGCATTGAAAATAATTTATATTGACGAATGAACATGGATAGTTGGTACCTTCATAAGTAACCTCTAAGATATGCCATAGTCCTTTAAACGTTCTCTATTGAATGCACTTTTATTTAAGGCACAAAACAAAAATATGAATGGCTATATATTTTAGTGAAAGAAATCTTTCATCTTCTAAATTCCACTCTTCTTTTATCTTAGAAATTTTTTGATCATTTTCTATCTTAGGGGGAATGTATAGTCTTTCATTCATTATATCCCACAATTTAACATTACGGCTCAAAGGAAAATTTTCAATTTAGTTTTCTAATATAAGTACTCATTTCTATCAAAGAAAGAAGATCTACTAACATTTTGACACTCATAACTAGAGGAACTTTATCACAATGTCCTTAATGCAAATGTGAGGCTTAGACTCTGATACCAATCGTAAGCTCTAAAGGCACTTAAGAAGGGGTGACTTGAGTGATTAAAAAATTTTAAACTAATTAAACTATCCACCTAAACCAATTCAAACTAAATGCAATCACTAAACTAATATTTAACCTAATATGATATGGAAATGCAACTGAAAATTTGATAACAATTAAACTAATGGCCAAACCACACAACAAGGAATAAGTAAAGAGATAAGGGTAAAGAAAGAAACCAAAATTCATAGAGGTTCACCTACTCCAAAGATAAATTACGCCTTCTTTCTAACTACTTGTTTGAAATTCTACTGACAAAACAATAACAATTATAATCTTCTTCTAAGGTGAAGAGTAACCCTAACAAAACACAATCTTCTTCTTGAAGGTGAAGAGTAACCTTTTATCAAATATTTTTGTAACAAAGAGAAGCGTTTACAAAATTAGCTAACCAATAAGTTCAATTATCACTTTATAAGTAACCAAATACACCTAAAGAGATGCTTCACTTAAAATTCAATTTAACTAAGGGCTCTAACTTTCAATAAATGATATGATTAAACTATTATGAACTTGAAAGCTTAAATAAAACATAATATGTAGCATTTATGCACTAAAAAGTGCAAATATGATGAATGATAAGAGTAAATATGCAAAATACCAAATTTAGATAGCTTTGATGAAAAATGTAATTGCTCCCAAACAAACAAACAAATAAGCCTCTAAATATCCAATTATATGATGAATCAAAATCTTGAGGACTTAAGCAATTAAAGTACATTAATTTGAAAGAAAAAAATTCATATTAAAGTGTCCAAATATGTGAAAGAATGTTAAAACGTGTCAAACTAGACAGTTATGATGTCTATGATTATATGAGCTTGAATATGCTAATATAACCACTTAATGCTACACTAAATTGATCTATAAAACACTTAAACACTTAAACAAACTAAGAATAGTAAACATAAACGCCCCAAAACTAATTTGAATAGATAAACATATGATAAAAGAAAGAACACGAAAGATAGTAATAGTTTTAATATGTCTGGAAATTTAGGCTAAAAAATGAAATAATTTTCCAAAAAATAAAAAAAAAGATAAAAAAAACTCTAGAAAACTTAAGTAAATAGAAAGCAACAATTTCATAATTTTGGAAATAGTTTAAGATAGCAAGAATTTTGATTAAAGTCATAACAGAATAAGTAAAAACAATCTTAATATATGTATAAGTTCAAGTTGTAATCTAACGAAATAAGCACCCTAAAATATGAAACTTTGATCAAGAAAAATCTTAAGCATTTAAGAAAAAAGAAAACAACAAGTTCACAACCTCAGAAAGAGTTAAGATTGAACTAAGAATAACAAGAACTTGTAATAACTTTGAGGTTTGAGTAATTTTGATCTTATAAACTTGTTTAGAGTGCATAAAGTAGTGATAAAAATAATTATAAATGGTATTTATATGGTTAGGAAAGGTTTTAGCAAAACTAGCCATTTAAGAGGTAAAAATAGGTTAAAATATGAAACTGAAAACTAGCAGTTAGAGTTTAAGAGCTTAACAACGAGATTTGAGAGCTCAACTGTTGTTGAGCTCATTAGGGAGCAAGGGTTAAATGAACTCCTTTGCAAGGCACCGTTTAGCTCCTATTCAATAGATGTTTATAGTATAAAAAACCCAAAATAAAACTCAAATTAATTCTAAATCATTCCAAACACTTTCCTAACAATAACTAAGATTTCAAGCAATATTTAAAACATAATTAGAGACTTTAAGAATGTCTAAAATGATTCGAACACTAAAAAAACAAGAATTGACCTATGAAATGAAAATTTATACAACTTTTCAAAAGTTTTATGCAATGCATGATAAAACTAAGCCCTTAGATCAATTTAATAATAAGTAAAACTTACAAACATATTTGAAATAATTTAACTAAGGTCTTGAAGCTGCATATCCATTATTCTTCCAATAACTTCAATTTTTTCCTTCAAGTTTTAAGCTTTCCATATAGAATCATCCACTTTATAATCCTATCTTTGAATTTAAAACATAAACTTAAATCATTAGTAACAATTATGTTTTGTTATCATCAAATCTAATATTAGAACCTCTTTTAGTTCAACACTATTGTCTTCTTCTTATATATCCACCTACATCCTATAGCTCTCTTTCCTTTGAAAAGAAGTCCAATTAGCTCCTAAGTTAAATTCTTTTGTAGAGATTCTATCTCTTTAACCATAGCACCCATCCAGCCATTCATTTCTTGACTACTTAACCTCTTGAAAAGAAACTAGATCTTCACCATTAACAATAAGTCTGTGAGAGGCTAAATCCTTAAAACCATACCTCACTGGAGGTTTAATGGCATGCGTAAATATATTTGTGGCTATACTTTATTGCTATTTTATAGGTAAGCTTAAACTTAAACTAGAACTCTTAGCCTTATCACCATCTAATTTTTTATGTTTTATATTCATGTATACTAGTTTTGAACTAGTATTGTTTTCTCTTGTCTCAAGATCATCTTTCTATGAGTCGGTTACATCATGAACTGCTCATCAAATACTACATCTTTACTAATCACCACCTTCTTTATTACTAGAGCCTCTAACTTGTACCCCTTCTTTTCATATAACCAAAACAAATACACTTTCTTGACTTCACGTCAAGTTTCAATCTCTTATCACTAAGAATATGGACATAAGTAGGACAATCGAAAAATCTAAAATTAGAATAACCAATCTTATTTTCTGTCAATGCCTCCTTTTTAGTTTTTCCATCTAGTGAAACTTGTGGTGATCTATTGATGAAACAACATGCCATACTTATAGCTTCTTCCCAAAAGATTTTTAGCAGCCCCACATTTTACTTTAAACACCTATCCTTTTTAATGATTGATCTATTAATCATCTCTAAAACATCATTTTGTTGTGATGTTTTATGCACTGTAAAATACCTTTGAATGCCACATTCCTCATAGAATTGCTAAAACTATGAATATGTGTACTTCATGCTATTGTCTGATCTTAAGTACTTAATTGTTGTACCTATATAGTTCTCTACCTCTACTTTTCTCTTCTTGAACTTAGTAAAGATCTTTGATTTCTATTTTAATAAATATATCTAGACTTTGCTCTAAAAATCATAAATAAAAATAATAAATTATTGAGATCTAACTAGTGATACCTCCTTATTAGGTCCTCATATATCAAAATTCAAATGACCTATTATTCTCTCTGTCTTGTTCTTAGTAGTCTTAAAACTCATTATAGACTTTCCTAAGCACGCAGTACTTATAAAAATCCAACTTATATCTTTTGACACTCTACAACAAACTTTGGTTATGTAACTCTGTTATCCCTCGTTCACTGACCTAATCTCATGTCTCATAGAATAGTGCTATCCATTTTTTACTTCACATCATTAATTTCATCTACAACTATAATCCCTATCAACTTGTAGATTTTACCTACTGTCCATAGAACCATCATTATAGTCAATTACCTTAACACGATTTCTAACTCTAGATTTATAACTCAATCCATTAGCATGTAGTGTCCATAGGAAAAATTAAGTTCTTTTTTAATTCTAACACCATATAATGTCCTAACAACTTTATCATATATCTTAACTTTGATTTGTCCCATTTCGATAACCACACTTGCCTTATCATCTCCTAAATGAACTTAATCAAAATTGCTTGACCTATATGAATTAAACTAGTCTCTATTTAAAGTTACATGATACGAACAACCCATGTCTAGAATTTATGGGTTTGTGAATTCACTTAATGATATTGAGATGTCACCATCACTACAATCTGGGTCATCATTCTACTTCACATTAACGAAATTTTATCAACAGTACTTTCCTTCTCATTATTTTATTGCTTTTTGTTTGGAGAGTCCTTTTTTAATATGGCCAAGATGCTTACAAAAGTGACGTTGTATACCCCTATTACCTCTAGATTTAATCTTGAGTTCCTTTTACCTAAGTCATCCTTATTCTCCTTTCTCTTGCATTCCTAATTACCTTTCACATATAGCCCTTAACCATGAGAATTTTTACCACTATTCTAATTTCTTTAATTGTAAGCCAACAATGTAATAATAATCTCTTCCACACAATTTTTTTCCCTTTCTATAAGTGAGTTTATTCAACATATTTTCATATAAGGGAGATAATGAACATAATAAAATCATAACTTGGTATTATCTTTAATCTTCACCTTTAGCATCAATAAATCTGAGACTATTTAATTGAAAAAATTGACATGATATACCATATCTACTCCTTCTTACATCTTCAGTCCATACAACTTCTATTTTAAATATAGTTTGTTCATGAGAGACTTTGTCATATATTAATTCTCCTACTTCTACCACACCTCAATTGAAGATAAAACAATCAGCATATGATACATGACCTTATTTGTCAAACATAACTAAATGGTTCCAGCCTCTTGCTCCTATAGTTCTTCCCAATCCAATTCATTTATTGATTTAAGTTTCTTACCAAGTAGCACCTTTACTATCTCTTATTATGCCAATAAATCCTTCATCCTCTATTACCAAAATTTAAAATTTCTACTTCTATTAAACTTCATCATATCAAATTTTGTAACAAGATTCATTGCTATCTAAACCTTACTTTAATACTAGTTGTTGAGTAATATGTAAGAGATGAGGAGAAACAAACAAGAACACATAGATTTAATGAAGCTTAATAACCTATTATTGCTTATGTCCTAAGGAAAGTGACTATGATTTCTTATTCCAGTATAACAATGGGGTATGATAGGTTTTTATCAAATCCTAAACCTATATGGGACGTTACAAAAATACCTTGTTTTCTCGAATCACAATGGCACTTAAACCCATTCAAAATGGCACCATTTCATACAACTGTTATTCTTTTATCTTCACTTCGCTACACTCTAGTATATGATCAACTTACTGGTATATATAAGTCACATATACAAGATAACCAAAACACCAAGCAGTGCTTAATTGTGATGTCAAATTAAGTTAAAATATTTCTTTCACTAAATTATTGTATTTAGGTTTATTATTATATCTTGATATATTATTTATAAAATATTGATATTTTTATTATATTTTTATAATCTCTTAAATTTTACATGCTTGGAAAAGTAAATATGAGACTATCGTAGTAGTTACAGTGCATAAATTGATCAGCAAAAGAGGCTACACAAGAAAATATTAATTTGATAAATGAATTTATTTTCACTTTAAACCTTGAATCAATTCCAAATTAAATTACTTAGCCTATATGTAAGTCGTGTGCTTGTGGTTGGCCACATATAAAATTAACTTAAATTATCTATCTTTTCATGCACAATTTAACAATTAATTTAAGACCAACAATTCAGCAAGCATATCGATCTAATCAAGTAATAAAGTGAAGTAAATTTAAGAGTCCAAGTATCGATCCCACAAGAAAGTTTATAAGATGTAAGTACTAGGTCAATCGGATTACAATTATCTAGAGAACACCCAACCCTCTCAACCTTGATCAGTAAAATACTAAATCAGGCCATTTTCCTTGTAAATATCTAGAACAGTAAGTGAAATAAACT
>JAOXYD010050486.1:0-13350 GCA_028565735.1 Pinacopodium congolense | reverse complement strand
GAAAAAGTAAAGTTGGATTAATTTTATAAAGTAATTTTAATAATTATTAATAAAAATAAAAAAGAATATGCTAAGAATATTATTTTTTAGTGTGAAAAATAGAGTTGCGAATTGAAATAAAAAATACTGTAATATTTCTAAAATAGAGAAAACTCTACTCTATTTTAGAGAAATAGGTTGGAGATAGCCTCAAGGAGATTTTGCTATACCTTTATAATTCTCTTTTCATTTTATCAATTTGTGAAATGGCATAATTCATCATTTGGCTCATGGTAAAGTCACTGTATAGATTTAATTTCCGTTATTCATTCAAAAAGTCACTCTAACTAAAGTAATCAAAGAAATTTATGATGCTAACCATAATGGCAGGATGTATTATTATTCTTCGAGAAGTCAAGTCTACCCCAGATATACACGTTAAAGGATCACATCGAAGCATCCATATCAAATGAAAAGCTAGCAATTTATAGTACCAACTTGGTCCATACGGTAATTTCCAAAATGATATAAATTTTACAGGAGTGTCATTAGTAGGTATTAGATTATGATTTTTGGCCTTCATTATCTTGATCATTATATAATCTTTAGTACATATACTATGTAATTAGCTAATTTTTTCCTCTAAAATTTGGATGCCTTCAGTAATTATATGAAATTTTTATTAAGCTATTTGATTTGATAGTTCCACGAAATAGTTCTCTCATAAAAATGTCATTCAAAATATAAATTTAGAGGCTTTTATTTCATAGCAAAAAATACATAGTCTTACATATAAGTTTATATATATATTTACGTCTAATAAATATAATTGCATTTCAATGTGCACTTGCATAAAAATTGAAATTTTTTTTAAATGAGATGTAAGTTATTTGGTTTTTATATAATAAGGATTCTACATATGCATTTTAATATAACATAAAATATTAAAATATTTTATTAAATAAATAAATAAAGTGATAATCATGCAACATAACTTAATCAAAGGAATATATAACGTTCACAGAAAAAAAAAAAAAAAAGACTTCACATATATCTATGCCATCCATCGAAAGTTGTATGAACCACCAATTTATTTGATAATATGACTTTAGAGTCAAGACGTAAAGTGTACTGCAGGCTTAAATTTTCTTGCTTGACTTAGCCAGGTCTTTCTTTATAACGTGTAGAATGGAGCATTCCTTCCTCAAGGAAGAGGAGATATTGCCACTCCCTAACTATTACCATGGCTCTAGTTGATTTTATCTTTAATGTGAACCGTCATTAATTTTTGTTGAATAACATTACGTAGAATCAATGTACTTTACTCAAATTTATATTTATTATTTTCAACCTCAGATAAATTAAGTCATTAATTGAATTATAAAATTTCCATACTAATGTGAATGATAGGATGTATTATTGTTTAACAAGTCTAGTCTACTCTAAATATATCACTATCGCATTTATATCAAAGGAAAAGTTTTCTTATGCATTGCTTTTTCTTTTGAAAATTTTAAAAAATTGTATTGACAGAACAATACATGCAAAAGCTTATCTCAAAACAATTTCAAAGACCCATCTTATTGGTGCTTTTCTTACCCAGTCATCATAACGGCTTGATCTACACTGCAACTTGCAAAATGGTTTCATTTTTCTTGGTCTTCAAAAACTTCCACGTAAGATGGGCCACGATCCTAATTGTGCTATAAAATGATGCTTGTGGCAGTTCGTCATTTGTTCAATAAGCAACAAGAGCACCAATCAATCAGTAGAAATGGCGAGGGCAGAAAACCACATAGGGTTACCAAAACAAGTGATTATTATTATTATGATAGTGTTCTTATTATTATTACAACTCTGGAGCTCCCACTGTTGTTTGGAGAAGGAAAGAGTTGCTCTTATGCAGCTTCGAGATTCCTTCAATTTCCCAAATGGCAGATCTCTGCTTAGTTGGGGGTTGAATATCGACTGTTGTAAATGGAATGAAGTTGTATGCGACAATACAACTGGACGAGTAACTGATCTACTGCTTTACGATGTTAGAGACCGGAGTTTAAAAGAATGGAACTTCAACGCTTCGCTGTTCCTTCCTTTTGAACAGCTTAGAACGCTTGACTTAGTCGGGAACAATATTGTTTGTTGTGCGGACAATCAAGGTTCTTATTCCTATTAATACCACACAAAATCGTTTCTCATTTATCTGTTAAACTCTCTTTACTATTATATATTTAAATTGATGGGATTGTCATGTCTTTGGCAATTTAATTGAATTTAATTTGTTTTCTTAAATAAGTTTAAATGCGTAAGTATTGCAGGTTTTGGAGGATTGCAAAGGTTGAGCAATTTAGAGACCCTTTACTTGGGAGATAATAATTTGAGTAATAATGTTTTATCAATGTTCCATGGATTTCAATCTCTCAAAAGCTTATCATTGTACCGTAATAATTTGAGTGGATCAATTTATGTGAAAGGTGAGTATTCTGATTTTTTTTATTTTTTAGTAAAATATTTATTTTTATTTTATCATATTATTTATTACATTTAGTAAAGTATTTTAATGTGATATATAATAATTATGATATCTATTTAATATGCCTTTTCTTATGTGCTAGATTTGGTCAACATACCCAACTTGGAGGAGTTAGATTTGGGCAGCAATAATATTGAGAAATTTGTTTTTTCTAAAGGTACTAAACAACTTTGGAATTATTTTTTATTAATCTTATTTTTAATTCTTAAAATATTAATCCTTATATTTAATTGAACAAAAGAAAAGTGCACTAAATACTAATTCAACATCTCTTTTGCCTATTTTTATACAAATAACATTATGATTGTTTATAGATATTAAAAGTTCAAGTAATGTTGAGAAATTTGTTTTTTTTTTCTAATAGTCTAATTCAGAAAAAATTGACTATTACAGTTTTTCATTGATTATTTTTATTTTTATTTTCAAAATCTTACTTCTTTTTCTGGAAGTTAAAAGAATTATGTCAAAGAACCAAAGGAATTTCAAGAGTTCTAATAGACGTAAACAACTAGATTAAGGAACCAATGGATGGAAACCAACTTCCGATGTTGTTAGAAAGGTTGGGAAGGTCCATCGGAAGTAGCAGCAATGTTTAAACCGTCCATCTGTTTGCCATGAGAAATAACTTTTGCATTAATAGTTAATACTTTCTGTTTATTTATTGGAGACAGATATAGAAAGCTCAAGCAATATAAGCATCCTTTGGCTTGGTGAAGGCGTTTGTAACGGAAGCAGCTTTGAGCTACAATCTTTAAAAGCATTCCCAAACCTTAAGTCTCTCAATTTGGAAAATAATAATTTCAGTGGAGTGATATTTCCTGGAGGTAATTAAAGATATTTTAAAATTTTATAATTAATTGCTTTAATTGTTTACTTGTTATTTCAATTCATTATCTTGCAATTGTTAAATTATATTTTTTTCTGGAAATTTTTTTATGCATTTTAAGATGGTCTAAATAACTTGGAAGAGTTATTCTTGGATGGTTCTAATATGGATGAGAACTTCCTCCAATCGCTTGGAACACTTCAATCTCTGAGACTATTGAGCTTGGTTGAGATCACCGATGACACATTCACCACCATTCAAAGTGAGTAGTAAAATCCTTTGTACTTGTCCTACTTTTATTTTGGATCAAATCCATGAATAATTTCTACTTTGTTAACAATTAAGGATGAAAAAAAATAAAATTATCAGTTAGTGTTGCAAACATATTATTTTAGAAATACCTAAAATAACCGTTTTAATTTATAGGCATGTTATTAGAAAATTCCTTAAATTAATTAATTAATAATTGACTACAAACTGAAAAAATGAAAATTTTAAATAATGCCATTAAAATATTAGGCTATTCATAAATCCCACTTACACACTATATCTTTTTTATTGTATGGCTTTTGTAGGTTTTCCTAATTTCAAGAACTTAAAAGTTTTAAATTTGAATTATACTACTGGGAAAAGAAATTCGATACAAAGAATTCTAATGGAACCAATGGATGGAGACTAACTTCCGGTAGTGTTTGTTAGAAAGGTTGGAAATTTCCATAGGAAGTATCAGCAAATATTTAAACTGTCCGTCTATTTGCTAAGTTCATGCTGTGTTTATGAGAATACCTTTTGCATTAATACTTTCTGTTTACTTATCGGTCAAAATATTAGGCTATTATTGAAACCTAATTACATATATATATATCTGTTTATTGTGTGGTTTTTGTAGGTTTTCCCAATTTCAAGAACTTGAAACTTTTATATTTAAATTCTAGCACTGTGGGTAACACCTTCCTCCGCTCCATTTCAAACACTACTTCACTTGAAATTCTAGGATTGAGGAGGTGTATGCTCAACGGCAGTATTGATGGTACTGTTTGTTTTCTATCTTTAGAGTTAAATTTAGAGGATATTTTATTTTTCTCTCCAATTCTCTAATGTTTTCTCAATTTATCTTTAGAATTATGCAAGTTGAAGAATCTCCAGCAGCTTGATCTACAGTATAATGGTATTAGTGGCACTTTGCCTCCTTGTTTGGCAAATTTGACACTTCTTCACTATTTGGACCTCAGCTCCAATAATTTCACTGGAAATATATTAGAATCTCCCTTGAAGAGCCTCACATCCATTGAGTACTTGGACATCTTTGACAATCAGTTTCAAATTCCAGTATCACTCTCCCCATTTTTCAATCATTCCAAACTCAAGTATCTCGATGCTGGCAACAATGAAGCATATGCAAAAAATGGTGAGGATGACAATAATCTGACTCCTAAGTTTCAGTTGGAAGAGCTTGAGATGTTTTCAACACATGGAGAAGGCCTGTCATCATTTCCCAGATTTCTATATTATCAGTATGAACTAAAATCTCTTGATCTTTATGGTATTCAAATGAGGGGAGCTGGATTTCCAAGTTGGTTATTAGACAACAATACGAATTTGGAGTACCTTTATTTGAGCAATTGTTCTCTTTCTGGAATGTTGCATTTGCCAATTCATCCTCATGCAAAGTTGAACTACTTCGATATTTCTGGAAATCATTTTTCTGGCCATATTCCTACAAAGATTGGAGGTTATTTTCCAATGCTAAGGCATTTAATCTTGCCCAGAAACAATTTCGTTGGAAAGATTCCAAAAAGTCTGGCTAATTGTTCTCTTTTGGCACTATTGGACATGAGCTACAATAACTTTTCTGGAAGGTTACCCTTAATATTCATACCTCCACTAGCTTTACACGTCTATTTATCTCATAACAGACTTGAAGGATCTTTTCCCCAAATACTTCCTAACTCATTTTTGGTCACACTAGATCTCAGCAATAATTGCTTCAGTGGTAGTATACCGTACTCTATCGAAAATTCACAGAGTTTGACATATGTTCTTCTAAATCACAACAATTTTGAAGGTGAGATCCCCACTTATCTATGGAAGATGATGTATCAATTAAAACTCGTTGACCTTTCTCATAATAAGTTTGTGTCTCTCTCACTCAAGAATCATACTTCCAACACTTCTCAGTGGGGTTATTTTACAGATAACAGGGGATCTGTTGACTTTATACTAAAGGGCAACACTTACCAATTCCGTACAGAATATATGTATGAGGTTGGTTTCGTTGGATTAGATCTCTCCAGTAATAACTTGGCATGTCCAATCCCTTTTGAAATTGGAAATAAAGATGGTATGAAAATGTTGAACTTGTCTCATAACAATTTAGTAGGACATATCCCATTGTCATTTTCAAATATGACAGAATTGGAGACTTTAGATTTGTCCTACAATAATTTGAATGGAACACTTCCATCTCAGTTGATACAATTAAAATCATTAGAAGTGTTCAGTGTGGCTTATAACAATATTTCTGGTAAGACTCCAAAAAGAGTTGCACAGTTTGCAACTTTTGAAGAAAGTAGTTATCAAGGAAATCCTTTTCTTTGTGGAGAACCCTTATGCAAGAATTGCACCGCAACAACATCGTTAATGACAGAGGGGAGTTGGACGAATGATACAGATGGTGATGGTTTCATAGACGTGGAGATTTTTCAAATAAGTTTTTGGGTTTCATTCACCATTATCTTGTTGACAATATTTTTAATTTTGTATATAAATCCTTACTGGTGACGAGCTTGGTTTTACTTCATTGAGGTTACCATTACATCATGCTACTACTTTTTAGTGGATCATATTCCCTTTTTATCTAAATTTGGGGTAACATTATTGTTCTAGTAATATGTATCATTGTACTTAAATTTTAAGCACAGGGACGATATGAATCAATTTGTGTACAATTATTTATATTTTCGGTGTTTTATATTCTATAATTTAACTTTATTAAAATTATTGCCTGATAGTAGTATTATGATCAAAGTTTAATAAATGTAATTATTATTGTTTTCGTTCTCATAATTACTCTACTGTGAATGATGAACTGAAATTAATAAAACTTTATGACCAAAACTCTTTAAATGGTAATGATAATGACAGTTGTTGAGAGAATCATATGAAAACTTCAAATAAGCAAGACAATTAGATCAAAATACATATTCATTTTTGTAATGCTCAATTATTAGATTGAAACGGAAATGGATCCACTCTCATCTACCACTCATATGAAAGCTGGCAATTGCTCCTCTAAAGACATTCGTTCATTAGTGGAAAAGACTTAATCCAACTAAAAGAATAACATTGTTTGCCTGATACATAATAAAGGTTCTTATTTCTTTTAATTCCAATTAAAATCATTTCTCATTGACGTGTCAATCTATTTGTCATATTTGGCAATTTAATTTAAGGTAATTTGTTTTCTTAAGTAAGTTTAAAATTGCAAGTATTGCGGGGTTTGAAGGATTGCAAAGATTGAACAATTTGGAGTCCTATATTTAGATGACAGCGAGTTAAGTAATACTGACTTATCATTAATCTAGACTTTATACTCTCAAAACTTTATCAATAGGTAATACTAAATTGAGTAAATCAACTTATGTAAAAGGTAAATCAATCAATTCTTTGTTTTTCTCTTAAATTATAAATTTGTTCTTTTATCATGTTATTAATTGCAACTGAAAAATAGTTCATTGGTAATATTAAAACTAAAATGAATTATCATAATTTTAAATATTATATTCAATAGTATATAATTGAAATAATTTTTAGCTTTTATGTAAAATATAAGGATAATTATCATATAATATATTTAATAATATATAACTAAATCAGACTGTTTTTTAACTTCTGTTTAGATTATAAGTGAAATTGACTTATGATTACATTATTTTTCAATTTATTATTATATTATTTTTCATACCTCATCATTTTTTTTTCATGAAACTGAAAATTTTACATAATTTTTATTGAATTTATATTACAATTATATACTATTGAATATACTATTTAAAATTATTATTCAAGGGTGGATCTCTATCTAGTCTTGAAGAGTTGCTATTATTGTGGTAGGAGGTGAACTAGTGAGCTACATGGCAATGAATATGCATTTGTACAAGCTTTCTCAAATTATAACCTTTTGCCATCCATCTGTTTATATCAACAGTTCTTTAAGACTGGGAACTGTTGGTAAATGCTGAATCAGTCCTCCGTTGATACTTACGTGGCCTTTTGAGACTAAGGACCAAATAGCCGTCCGCTTGATGGCAGAAGAGGATTCACGATGAGTCGAGGAAAGCCGCCAATTACAATCAACGTTGCATCATTTGTCTGATTGTGATCTTTGTCCTCCAACTTATAGCCTATTATCTGTATTTTTTGTTGAATTTGTAAACAATAAAGCAAATTACTTCAATCGGGAGTGAGAAGCTCTTACTTCTTGTTAACTGTAATTACACTTTTTCATTCTAATTTATATAGAACAAATAAATAACTTTAATGATCAACCAATTAATGAGAGACACATAAGTAAAGTTGACATTAGTATCTTATAAAACGGCATCGTTTCGTATTTCTTCTTCCTCTGTTTCATTATCGTCGGGGTTGAGACTAACAGCAGCAGCTGTATTGATAGCTTCATCAACGACAGACTGCCGAGGAATATCAGTACGGCCCCCCTTCAAGTTAGAGCGCTGGAAATCAACCAAGCCCAATTTGGACGTCAAGTAAAAAAAAGAGGATACAGGTAATGAATTAGTGAACAAATCGGCCAACTGATGATGTGGATTGACGGAAATATGTAAGGCAACTCTGTTATCACACCAGAAGAGGATGGGAAGAGAAACAGTGATACTCTGCTTCAGCAGAGGATCGAGATATAGTCGACTGCTTCTTCGTTTTCTAAGAAATAAGCGACGACCCCAAAAACAAACAAAACCCAGATAAGGAACAACGAGAATCACGAAAAGCTGCCAATTCGCATCACAAAATAAAGACAACTGAAAACTATTACAAGAAGGGAGGAACAAACTCTTTGAAGGACTACCCTTAAAATACCGAAGCAAATGAAGAGTCGCATCCTAATGAGTCTGACAAGGGCGTTGAATGAACTGATTTAATTACTGGACCCCAAAAGAAATGTCTGGGTGTGTGAAACCCAGACACAGCAAATGACCAACCAAACGACAATAAGGTTTTGGATCCGATAAAAGAGAACCACCATCACTGGACAATTTCAAACCACTGGGAAATGGAGTGGAAACAGATTTAGCCTGCAACAATCCAGTATCATGAAGAGTATCCATGACATCTTTATGTTGATTAACAAGTAAACCAGCAGAAGATCGAGCTATTTCTAGACCAAGGAAGTACTTAGCAAATTCCAGATCTTTGATTGTGAATTTAGCATGTAAGAACGGTTTCACCTCAACAAGATCATCAATGAGAGGAGTTGTGAAAAAAACATCATCGTCATAAACTAATAAATCTAAAAAAGAATCACCAATGATCATACTGAGATTAGATAAAACCAAAAACTTTCACCTGAGCAGTAAACTCCAAATTATATTGCCTTGAGGCTTGCTTCAAGCCATAAATAGAAACGATGCAACTTACAGACTTGTCCCTTAGCAGCTCTAGAATAACCAGCAGGGGTGCCATGTACCCTTCTCCATCCAAAAAACCATGCAAAAATGCATTGTTTATATCTAGTTGATAGAGTGGCCAAGTATAAGATGCAGCAATAGCCATCAAAATCTGAACCGTTGCAGACTTAGCAACAGGAGAAAATCGGTCATGATAATCAATACCTTCTATTTGATTATCACCTTTGGCTACAAGCCTTGACTTATACTTATCTATGGTTCCATCTGGTTTCAACTTAAGTTTGAAAACTCACTTAGAGCCAATAGCTTGTTTGTAAGGGGGTAAATAAGTGATAGTCCAGGTGTTATTCTGTTAAGGGCTAATAATTCTTTCTGCATAGCTACAACCCAATTAGGATCGGATTAAGCCTGCAGATATGTGGTTGGTTCCTTGAGAGAAGATAACTGAGCAAGAAAAGTACTATGACTGGGATGAATTTAAAAATTCTCCAGAGTAACAAGATTAGGGAAATAAGAAGGAAAAGAAGCAATGGAAATAGAAGAGCAAACAAAATCATTTACCCAAGGAGGTTTTTGAATACATCTAGTGCTTTTCCATAAGGGAATGGAATGAGTAATGGGAGGAATTAAAACTGGAGAAGTAGAAGAATGAGAACTAGAGTGTAAATCATTATTATTGGAAGGATGCATAGATGTATAATCAACAGTATAATAACCCAAAAAAAATGGTAAAGGAACATCTGCAGCAGAATCAAAATGGGATTTATAAAGAACAGAGGTCTCATGAAAAATGACATCTCGAGATATCAAAATGGATTTAGAATCAAACAGCTTGAAAGCTTTTTGACCAGAGTTATTGCTAATAAAGACACACCTAAGAGCACGTTTATCAAACTTATCTTTGGACGGGAATGTATTTGTTGCAAAGCATAAAAATCCAAAAGTTATAACAAGATTACAGCTAGGGGACTGACCATAAAGGATTTCATATGGTGTCTTCCAATTTAATAAGGAAGTAGGTAATCTATTTATGAGGTATGTAGCAGTCAAAATTGATTCACCCCAAAATTGACGAGGTAAGAAAGACTGGAACATCAAGGATCGAGCCACCTGAAGCAAATGTTTGTTCCTTTTTTCCCCCACCCCATTCTGTTATAGGGTATACATCCAGGATCTTTGATGAACACCAAGACTGGCCAAGAGAGATTGACACCCTGCACTTAGAAACTCTGCACCATCATCAGTCCTAATAGCTTGGATTAAAGTATGAAATTGGGTATGAACCATCCGACAAAATGTTTCAAGAAGCTTTAACACCTTTGTCATATGATGCATGAGAAATGTCCAGGTCGCACGATTGGAATCATCCACCACGTTCAGAAAAAAAAAAAAAGAGCACCTCTGCTACTTTTCCAAAGGAAAAATATCACAAGACTCATGACCATCAACAACAATTGTATCTTTTATTCAAGTAATATGTTTCAATACACTTGAACTTAGATGCCCTAATCGATAATGCCATAGTACAAAGTCAGATACAGCATTCACAATATTCACGTTATGCATGGAACTCGACAAAGAAACATGTGGTGGTAAAAGTAACTTGGTCGAAAACTTTTGTAAAGTAGCTTCAATAAATGAATGTTTATCCAAAACATATAAACCTTTGAGCACTTTTCCAACTACCAACAATTGCCTAGTCTTCTAGTCCTGTAACAGGCAATCTGCAGGGAAAAACTGAAATGTAATTAAAGTTGAATTTGCCAACCTGTTTACCGAAAGCAAATTAGACTTGAAAGTTGGAACATAGAAAACTTGTGTAAGCTGAATTGTCTGTCCAAGATGCACATCACCAACATAATCAACCGTTTTAATAGTATCATCAAGAAGATGAACTAGTGTGCTATGAACTGGTTTAACAAGATTAGAAAACATCTGCATATTCGTACGCATATTACTGGAAGCTCCCAAATCTATTATCTAACTATCAGTAGTTAATAAATCAAAACAGGTCAAGGCTGCAGAAGATGCTGGATTAACATACTTCCTGCAAAGTCTGTCAAATGAGCAAAGTTTCTAATAACCGGATCCAATGGAGTTTTCCCTTTGAGCAGCTTCATCAGTTCCTGCTTTACCATATCTTCCAAAACTATGCCATTGCCTGCTCCTTTATTGTCCATTTCTTGTTTATCTTCATGATCTGATCGAGCTGAATATGTAGTAGCATGAGGTTTCTTCGAACTGAAATCCTTTCGCCTTTGTTCCAACATCTCTTTATACCAATCAGGATATCCATGCAGTTTAAAACAGATTTCCTTTAAATGGCCATTCTTGTCACAATGTTCACAATGAAGTTGACTCTTGTCTACTACTCTATGTTTATTTTGCTTGTTATAACCTCCTTTCTGCTCTTCTGACCTTCTGACTATCATAGCACTACTGTCAATCAGTTCTAATATATTCATATGCACCTCCCTTTGTTTTTCTGCTCTTAAGACTAATGAGTATGCTTTGTTAATATGTGGCAATGGATCCATAACCAGGATTTGATTACGAACATGATCATAGCTATCATTAAGGCCCATCAAGAATTGCAACGACTAATTAGAGGAAGCTTGATCAGACACTATTTTCCCAATTCCACAAGTACAGTTATTACAAATACAATGAGGTATAGGCATTAAGCACATCAATCCATCCCAAATTCGTTTAAGTTTTGTAAAATACTTGACAACTAACATATTTCCTTAAGTTATTGCAGAAATATTTCGTTGAAGTTGATATCAATGGTCCATTTGATTCACCAAACTTTTCTTCCAAGTCTAACCATAATCGCCTAGCTGAATTAGTATATATGAAAGCTTCTACAATGTCCTTAAAAATAGAATTCAATAACCACGAAATCACCGTACCATCAACCTTAATCCATTTGTCATATTCAAGTGCATCATCAGTCGGTTTAACACATTTTCCTGTGATGAAACCCGACTTATCTTTTGCCCCCAAGGCTATTTTAATAACTCTACTCGAAGATAAGTAGTTCTGTCCAGTCAATGGTGTTGTTACAAGAACCATACCTAGATGGTCTGAGTTCTGCAGTAATAAAGAATCATCATCGATCTGTGCCCTAACTCTGTCGGCACTTTCATCAACACTTTCATGTGAAAAACCAGCCATAACTCCAACAGATTACAGCTCCAGAAAACACACAGAGAATTCAAGGATTTATCGCAGCAACGAAAGTGCTGGGATCAAAAATCACGTACTTGTCTTTGATACTATGTTGAATTTGTAAACAAGAAAGCAAATTACTTGAATCGAGAGTGAGAAGCTCTTATTTCTTGTTAATTGTAATTACTCTGTTTCATTCTAATTTATACAGAAACAAATAACAAAGTTTAATGATCAGCCAATTAATGAAAGACACGTCAGTAAAGGTTACATCAATATCCTATAAAACGACATCGTTTTGTATTTCTTCTTCCTCTATTTCATTATCCTCTGCATTGAGACAAACAGTAGCAGGTGTATCGATAGCTTCATCAACAACAGACTACCGAGGAACAACTGTACACTTTTCCTTTATTTTTGTAATGGAACTCAAAGTTCCCTCAAATTGGAATCTAATGACTCTGATCTATCCGTAGTGGCATAGCCGTCTTTTCTAAATATCCAATACGTGGTAATGTTTTTGGCAATGTTTTTTTTTTTTAATTTTTGAAAAGGTTAATTTTATCCCTATCCAAATGTGTTCTTAGCAATGTTTTTACGAAAACTAATATAAGATTATATTTTCTATTTGATATAACATGAGAATTTATATATTAAAATAATAATTTGCTTGAAATTTTGGATTTAAAGTACTTTACTTAAAATTATATTTTCATACATTTTTCATGAGAGAATATATATATATATATTTGAATAAAAATTGTTAAATTCTTTAAAATTGCATAAAAGATTACTTTTCAGCTTCTCATTTCTTTTGTGTAATTCTATTAGTCACCAAATCAAGTATTTTATCTAAAGGTTGATTTAGAATCAAATATTAAAATTAAATTAATTAAATTAATTTACTGACCAACATGTGTTTATATATTCATACTTTTAACTTATTTGCGATTTTATTGTGTATGTCTCAACTAAACCTGTACAAATGCATCTAATCTATGTTGCTCCATCGGTAAACCCATAAATTAAAGGATTTGGATTTCAAATCCGATTTGATTTTAAAACTGAACCTAATAAATATAAGGGTTAGAATTGACTGATACGAAAAGTCTAAGAGAAACCTTAATCTCACTGGGGAGGAGAAAAGAGAGAAATAATGAGTAATATTTCACTTCACTGGATTTATGCCTTAAAAAGGT
>JAOXYD010050475.1:0-13351 GCA_028565735.1 Pinacopodium congolense | reverse complement strand
TTTTGACCTTCAAACTCCAAGCTTTCCATAATGGATCCTTCTTGAATTATGCCTAACTTTAAGATTAACATCATAAATTTAAACCATTAGTGATTAAGCATGTTTTGTTATCATCAAAACCAAGATTGGAGCCTCCCTTGGTTCAACAGTAAGAAATTGAAAGCAATGAGGGAGAATATTCTATATCATTATTTAGGAATTTTCATTGGGTTATAGACTAAAACTTTATGCTAAATTTTGATAATCAAGCCTATAAAGTTAAAGATTGACATTCATCTTTAGCAGAATCAATGATGGTCTATTAAATTTCACTTAACAAATGTTATGGACATTATAGATGGTAAGGTTTGTTTTACACTTACGATGATTACAAGACTTCTAAACTTTTAACACAATTATAGTATAATATGGATGATGGGGGGAAAGGATACATACATAATAATTCTCAATTCATGTAGAGCCCAGTAGGCATCAAAAGTCCATACAAGTTGACAAATTCACAAAATATACCCTCATTGTAGATGTGTGTAACACGTCTTTAAATGATAGGAATGACTAAGGAAACAATAAGTCCAAGGGCGTTGGTATCCTACCTTATAAATAATAGTGAGAGACCAAAGGAAATGAAATAAGGGTGTTAGCATAAAAAAGAGTTTGGCAATCAATTAGTAAAATTAGGAAGGTGGTATGTATCCTATCTTATCTTACTAAGTGAGTACTTATACTTGAATGGTATTTTTAAATTTTTGGAGTTCAAATTAAAATCACTTTGATTATGAATAATTTAACTAAAATAAAAATAAATAATTGGAAATAACACATATGATTGAATGCTTAGGAGTTTCTAGCCTTATCTAAGACTAAAAGAAAGGGGATACCTAGAATAGATATTAAATCTTTGAAGTAAAAAAAGAAATATCTAAAGCTAGGTCTTATGTCCTATAAGTAAAATACAAGAGGCAATTCCTATAATAGACCATAGCCTTTGAAAATAAGATGAAATGAGAGGCTGAAAAAGAGTATTTGGGAGTTGTAATTTAATACTTGTGCTTCAAATGGATTTTGAACATAGGAATTAGTGACTTAGTACCTTGAGTTTAAGTTAAGCTTTTAGGCTTTATGAGATAATGGTTTAGAGTTGAGCTTGTCAATTGTGATCTATATGATTTTATATTCTATTAGGTACTTAATTTCTCAAAGAATTTTCTTTTAATATTATGTTGGATTTTAATGATTTGTTTTATTAAATGAAATATCCTCTCTTGCATGACATAGTCACTTAATAGCTAAAAAATAAAAACGAAAGTAAAAAATGAATGATTTTAGGTCATTTTAAATTTGGGCTTATATTGAGTATTTAGGCATTAAGTATAAGATCTATTTAGTAGAAAATGCCTCCTCAAATTTTTTTTTTGTCTCTCTTGAAAACCAGGGTTTCCAATGAAGTTTTACTTATGAAATTTGAAAACATGATCCTAAATAAAGTATCCTAACAGAAAATGAAAAGAAATTTACATGGCATAATAGAAATCACATTATCCCATAATAAAGCTAATGTGTTGGGTTTAAATCTTGATAACGACTATAGGTTACTTTTTATTTCACCAATATTTTTCAACTTGCTTTAGTAATATCTAGATTTTAAATTTTTTTCATGCGTGAACCAATTTTTTGGCTTTCAATACTCAAAACAAAGAAAATGGAAAATGTAGAGAAATATTAAATATTTTTAAAATATGAATAATAATTAAATTAATAAAAAACATTTGACATTTAAGTGTTACAAAATAAGCACACTTAGGTGCTATAAAAGAAGAACAATCCAATGATAATTATTATGAGTGAAATGATTTTAGAGACACTAAGCTTCTATTGAATAACTAATTAGTGAGAAAGTTCAATATTTAAGATAGCTTGCCTAAGATAGCTTGGTTGAGTTGCTTCCACAGTCAATTCTTATTGTATCATCTTGTAGTGCCTGTATGGTGACTTGTAACTAGGAGAAGACATTTTCAAATGTTCTAATTGCTTTTTCACTTAAGGGATAAGCTTAGGGAGCCAAATCTAATTGCAATTACTTCTCCTAACCATGTTAAAGATGATAGAGTGAATTCAACATCTTTTAGTTTCAATTATTTAAAGGCTCTATTATTCCTCATTCTCCAAAGTAGGTGCTCTAGTTGGTTCTCTTAAACATGAGAAAATGGAGTGGTAAATTTGATAATCAACATAAAAAATAGAAGGACTTATGTCAGTTGTATAACTTGAACTTAAAAAAAGGGGGGCTACAACTAGGAGGATTATCCAATATTCCAAGTATTTCTCTTTATCTAAGGGATGTTTATTGTAATTCAAGGTCCAAGTTTCATTTATATCGAATAATGATACTTTTTCCTCCATTCACTTAGATTGGAATAACTATTGAGAAAAGATATTTAATTGAGCAACCTAAGCCATTACTTTATAGGTGAAATATGAAAAATGTTTCATTAAATAATCTAGAAAACATCTACAATTTGTCACTTTTAATTAGTAACAGGTTCATTTATGATATGAATTTTAACATTATCATCTAGTCTACCTTTTGGATAAATCTTCCCTACTCAACGGATGTATGGAATGCTCTATATGGGCAGGATTTTAAATCTTCTGGTTTTATCTTATGGCCACTGTGAGTTTATTCCATATTCCGTTGTTACATAATTCTAGCACAAAAAAAATGAATATTTTTTTAGAAACTAGCTTTTCAATTACTAAGTAAACTTTAGTAGAGAGCTTAGCCTTAGATTCTTGGTCACTTATTTTTAAATACTTATTTATATTTTCTATAGATCACCTAAAACTTCATTAAATTACCAAAAAGTAGTTAAGTTTAATGGATTTTTGCATAGTGAAGCATCCAAATCACTCACCCATTCCAAAATTATTTCATTTGAAAATAACCTATTTAATATATTAATTTCTCATGCTCATTTGAATTATTGATTTCTATGGTGACAATTCCTAGCTCACAACTACTTCTTATCACTGTAGAGTATGCATACTTTGTTTCCATACACGAAGGCTAAGACCTCTTATCTATCTTTCAACCTTAAATACATATGGAACTTCAAGTACCTAAAGACTTAAACTCATATTCTTATATAAAGGCTTTATCCAAGTTCATGTATTCTATTGCTGTTTTATATTATGGGTTGCCTACTTTTCAGTTAAAACATTACCCTGAATGCATTAGCACCTGACTCTGTTACATGGATAACAAGTTTACTAGCATGGATTATGGTCGTTCACTAGATAGATAAGCTATTGGAGACTATCCATCTAATGGAAGACATAATGTTGAACTAAAGCAAGTTCCAATTAATGGTTTTAATGATGATAAAACATTATTATTACTACTGGTTTATTTTATTAGTGTAATCATAAAGATAGAAATTTGGATGATGTGTGAGAACATTTATTAGAGAGAAATAATTTAAATTTTAAAGTTAAAGCACGAAGAAAAAAAGAGAATTTGGAGAAAGCATTAAAGTAAAGCATAAATTATGGAGGTGATCAAGACCAAGATAGCTAAACTTTAAGATGATAACCTTTGCAATTATTGTCTTAATCTTCTCAATGTTATTATGGGTTCTAAATGCATGTGTGCATTGAATTTTTCTCAAAATTTTTAATCATCATTTGCAAATTAGTCTTTTGTATTGAGTGCATTATAATTAAGAAGAAATTAAGAAAGGTTTAAATAAAATATTTTGTGAAAGTTTTTTAGTGTGCTTGGCTCAAGGTTTGATGAGAAAAATGGTTTTAATCATAATATGAGATTCAAGTATCATAATAAATATAATGACTTTTCTGTTTCAAACTTGGCATTTGTTTATGCCCTGCTCTTGTTTTATGGGGCTTAGATTTTTGGTTGAAAATTATTTTTTGGAAAACCTTTAGATATGTTGTTGAGGAATGTTTAAGAGCTAACTTTTAAGGATCCAAATTTGTAAGATTACGTAGAACATCTTTATTAAACTAAAGGAGGTTCTAATCTTAGTTTTGCTAATAGAAAAACATAATTATTACTAATAATTTAAGTTTATGTATTGAAATTAAAAGATAGGTTTATTAAATGGATGATTCATTATGGAAAGCTTGAAGCATGGAGGCTAAAATTAACTTTGATGGAAGAACAAGGGATATGGTAGCTTTAAGACCTTAGTTACATATTTTTTAATATAGTTGTAAGTTTTACTTACTATTCAATTAATCTAAGGGCTCAAATTTTTTATGCATTGCTTATAACTTTTAAAAAGTTGCATAAATCCTCATTACATAGATTAATTATTTTTTTTAAAGTCATTGAACAATTTTGGACATTCATATAGTTTCAAATTGTGTTTTAAAACCTATTTGGAGTTATGATTAGTGTTTGGAAATGTTTAGATTTGGTTTGAATCATGATTTATTTTTTCTGAAGCTTTGACGACAAGTACAAGGGATTTCAACAATTCCTTATAGCGAGGGATTCTTTAACCCTAGTTTTTCCTATAGTTCAATGGTTATTATTAGCAATTTCAACTGTGCTTATCAAGTATCGCCATTAAAGTCCCTATGTCCAATGGTTAGTTTTAGGATTTCGTGCTTTAACAATATTTTGTATCCCAAATGGCTACTTTTGATATGTAACATCTCTAAACCCTTCTTAACCCTATATATGTCATCCATAAACAATTTTACCACTTCTTTATGCTCTCTAAACAAGTTTTCAAGAACAAAATCTCAAACTCCTCAAAGCTGCCTAAGTTCTTGCAGTTCTTGGTTTAATCTATTTTATCATCTTTTTATTCTATTTATGAGATTGAAAAATTATTATTATTTTTCTAGTTTAAGTATTATAGATTTTGTTTTATCTTTGTTTCATTTTTTTTGGGAGCTTATTTCATTTGTTTTTAGCTTAAAATATCAAATATATCATTGTTGCCTCTACTTAGATTATTCTTGCTTTAATCAAAACTTTAACCATCTAAATCAGTTTTTAGGTGTTTGAATTTGTAGTTTTGAGTTTGTTGAAGTGTTTAAGACTTTCATAGATCAATTTTGGGAATCATTAAGAAGTTATATTGGTAGACTTAATCTCATAAAGTCATCAATATCATAACTATCCAATTTTGCAGGTTCTATCATTCTTCCACGTATTTAAGTGCTTAAATCCATATTTGTTGCTTCCAAATTTCTTTATTATAGTTTTTAAGTCCTCAATAGTTTCATTGATTACATATCTAAATTTTTATAGGCTTGTTTGAATGTTTGGAACCAATTATATTCACATATATCAAAATTGTCCAAATTCGGTACCTTGCATTTTTACTCTTATCATTCATCATATATCAATTCTAACATATTAAGTTTTTTAAGCTTTCACATGCATTTTAGTTTCATCATATCGTTTTTTGAATGTAAAGAAACCTTATTTTAATTATGTTTTAGGTGAAACACCTATTTAGGTGTATATTGTTACTTGTAAGGGGATTATTGAACTATTTGTTCAGTTAATTTTGAAAAGGACCTTCTTTATCATAAAAAGATTTTTCAAAAGGTTTCTCTTCACATTCAATAAGAATATTGTGTCTTCTAAGGGTTACTATTCACCCTAGAAGAAGATTGTAATTTTTTATTAGTTAGTAGAATTTCTAATAAGTAGTTAGAATGAGAGGACCTAGTTTATCTTTGATGCAGGCGAACCTCTATAAATTTCGATGTCTTTCTCTACCTTTATCTCTTTACTTATTTCTTATTTTGTAGTTTGGTTTTTGGTTTCATTATTATTAAATTGGCATTTACATTTGCATGTCATACTAGGTTGAATATTGGTTTATTAATTGTAGTTAGGTTGAATTGGTTTAACTAGCTAGTTTAATTAGATTAGAAATTTTTAATCATTCAATTCATGCCCTCCCCTCATAAGTGCCTTTTAAGGCTTACAACCTTGATTTTCATTTTCTTACAAGTTAACATTAAGTAGGATCAAATGGATATAAACAATTGGTATCACCTCTTCCATCATTAATTGAAATTTTAATAATGGTATCCCCAATAGTTTTAAAAATGGTATCACATGAATGAAGAAATCACATTGATGAAATAAGTGAGGAAAAGATTAAGGAAATAATTAGAGATACTTAAATGAGGTATGCAATTGCCTTCATATTCATCTCATTTGAAAGTATTAACTTTGAATTTTTTTAGTAGAAAGATTTGTTACATATATCTAAGTGGACCTATTAAGTGCTATTGCATAAACAAAATAGAATTATTCTTTGTTGAAATTGGAACTTATTTTGAAAAATAATTTCTATGAGTAATTTTCCCTTATATGATCCAAATTTTTATAATGCATAAATTTAGGCAGTGTGCATCAAATGGTGTCTCTTAATTTTTATTGCATCTTTCTAGGAGAGGTTTAGTGATATTATATGTTTTATATAGATGGAATTGGTATTTAAATGTTATTTATGGCATATGATTTATGTTTTTGTAATCAACATTGATATTTGTGTTTTAGGGATTAGTTTTTCTAAGTATTTAGTATGTTAATTTCCTATTTTTAATGGGTTTAGGACTAGATTTTTTCTTGTTTTAATCTTTTTGTGCTTTTAATCTATTTTATATTTTCAATGTTAAGATATTGCCTTTTGGGATGTCATCAAAGTATCTTATGGAAAGCAAGAAGAAATGAAAACTTAGGCAGTGCCTATGGCCTCCCTATGCCATAGGCGTGGCCTCCATAAGCCATGTCGATGGCTCTCTTGCTCCACACTCATGGTGTTCTTCTCATGTATGTTGCTATTCAACTTAACAGGTGGCAAGAAATTTTATCTCAACATATTTAAGGAAAAAAATAAAATATAACAAAAGAGTTTGGTCTGAGTCAAGTCAACCGTTCCAAAGTTTTGAGAACACGAAATCGCACTCAATAGATTTCCATATTTTGCACCAGTCTAGTGGGGAGAATACTATTCTTTTACTTTTTTTTTTTCTAGATATGCTTTGTAGTATGGAAAATATTATTTTCTATGATTAGATTGATGTTATAAATAGCAAAATTTGTTTTAGGAATTGTTTTCTGAACTATTTGTATACCCAAGTTTGTTGATTCAATGTAATAGATGTTTATGTTATTTATTAAGCTTAAATTTAGGAACAAATCAATAGTTTGAGCTTTGTAATCCATGTTAAATGTATAGCGGCAGTTGCCATTTCATTGATTTATTAGAAAGAAATTTAAATAGATTCATATACTACCTATAGATTTCTTCATAACTAGTTCGATATAAGGAAGACGTTATAGGTTAAGAGATCACAAGGTTATCCTTAATTAATTTAACTAGTGAAAATTTGTTGTACCTTGAGAGAGGGTAGCTATAATATTAGAAAATCTTGGGCCAAGCATAAATTGAATCAATCAAGGAAGAGAAAAAAAATTAGGGATTTCAACAATGTCTAGTCTTTATTCTTGATTTCTTCCAAATTTCAATTTACTGTTTTAAATTTTGGTTGTGTCGATAATTTGCCTTTAGTTTACCTTTTTCTAGTTTTATTTAGTGAATCTTCTTGAATCTTTTCATTAAATAAAGTGTAGTTTAAATTAATAGGATGGCTAATTTCTATCTCTATGAGAAGATATCTGCTTATAATACAAGTTTACGATCCATTCACTTATGGTGTTAGACTAAAGTAAGTTAGTAGTTAATTTTGCAACTAACAAGTTTTTGGCATCATTGCCATAAGTTAATATTTTAGCATCTTGTTTGATTTAGGGGACTTTGATTTAAGGTTTTTGATACTTTTTTTATGTGTTTGTATGTGCTTCAACACAAAAAAACACATAAAAATCTGATGAAGTAAGTAAAGAAGAGCATTCAGATATCATAAGGCATGAGAGAGAGTTTAGAAGAGCTAAGCACCAAGACATTATTCAAACATATATGGTGGCATAAGGAGAACAAAGAGCTAAAAAAAGAACATTAATGGATTTCATGAGGCTAGGTTTCATTCAATAGGGGATTGCACGATTTGCTATTCAAGCAAACAATTTTGAGATAATCCCAACTCTCCCCAACATACTTTAGTCTAATGTTTAGCTTTATGGGTTGGTGAGTAAAGATCATAATGCCCATCTTTCTAATTTCCTTGAGATTTGTGATACTTTTCAGTTTAATAAGATGTCATATGATGCAATGAGGATATGGTTGCTCCCTTTTACATTGAAGGTTCTGGTTAAGGCATCGTTGAATTCTCTCAACTCTGGTAAGATCACCACATGGGAGCAAGTAGCTCAAGCTTTCCTCACCAAGTACTTCCCATTGAAAAAGAAGACAAGAATAATTAAAGAAAACACAAACTTCTGTTCTGTAAAAATGAACTGGTATTACGCTATATTGGAAGTGTAAGAGTCGTACAATTTTGTAAAACTATTAATTTGGATTACACTTTATTTAAGAATTAGATTCAAGAAATAAAACTAATATAAAATAAAATAAAGGCAAAATTATCAAAGAAATGAAAATAAAATAGTGGACTAAAAATGAGAAAAGATCAAGATTAAAGACTATGAATTGTTGTTATCCTTATTTGTTTCCCATTGTTTAAAAATTCAATTAGTGTTTGGCTCAAGATTTCCTAATATTTTAGCTACCCTTTATCAAGGTGCAACTAAATGTCGCTAATTAAACAACCTAGAATCAACCTTGGGATCTCTCTATATGTAAAGTCTTTCCTAGAAATTCAAACAATTGTGAAGCAATCATATAAGCAGTATATTAATATATTGAATCGCTTTCTAATAAATTAATAAAATTGTTATCTGTAAGGCTATTAAAGGTCAACTCTCGTTGTCTATTTAACACTGATTACAAAGCTCACTCTCTTGGCTTATTGCAAGGTATAAGCTAATTTAATAAATAGCATAAACATTCTAGTTCAAATGACAATCCCTAAAGATAATTTTAGTTACTCATAATGTCACTATTATCACAAATATTTATGTTCTTCTCCATAAGATAACACTATGAAAATTGAAAATGGAAGATAATAAAAGTCTGTCACACTAATAAAATGTTGGGTGGTTGATATTTGATCCTGCAAGCTAGAATATGATGATCTCTCAATTGCATTCTCTAGTTATTTGTATATATGTCTCCTCCTCCTTTTTCACGTCTTGCACCATCTTTTTTTGTCTTCTCCCTCTGTTTTCGAGTATGGGTTTTTCTTTTTTTTCCCCTTTTTTCTAGAACTTTGAACAACATCGTATAAGAAAACAGAGGCCACATCCATAGCTTTCTAGCCAATGTCTCCTCTACCTATTTTCTTACGCTGCTATTCCAACCTATCACATATAAAATAGATTCATAAGCTATCTATAAACACAGTAAGGAAATAATAAAAGATAATAAAGATAATAATTAACCAACAACAGATAAATAAAAAACAAATATCAACATAAATTAACTTTTAAATACACTAGAAACAAAAAAGCAATAAACTAAATAAATGGAACGTTAATATCTTTAAAAAAATATCAAATTTCCCCACACTTAAATCTTTACTTGTCCTCAAGCAAATCAAACATGACCATACAATTCTATCACTTCATTTTCTCAAAGACTAAATCATGCAATTCGTCAAGTATTGGCCAACTTAAATATCGAGCTACTATACATATCATGACTAATTTTCATTAGTAAACATAAGCAAATTCAACTTATGATACCATCACTCAAAGATAAGTATAAACTTAAAATGGATCTTCCTTACGATTTTTACTCATTTCCCTCAAGCGTTTAAAGGTTAGTGTTTTGCCCAAACTTCCTATAAGAAGCCACACTATCATAGGCTTGCTAATACACCAATTCTCTTCCACATTTATTACATGTTAAAATAGATTAAAGGGACTTTGTTTCGAGTTGTAATGTAGCTTCTCATCCAGAAAATTATCATTGATAGGGCTTGTGGCGATACCATGCTCCACTAAACGGCTCAAATGGTTTGCTACTTCATTCTTCGAGCCTCTCTTATCCTTTATCTCAACATCAAACTCCTGAAGTAGGAGTATCCAACGGATAAGCCTTGAATTTACCTCCTTCTTCTCCAGTAGGTACTTCAAAGCTATATGATCATAATAAAAAATAATCTTAATACCCAATAAATAAGACTTGAATTTATCCAAAGCAAAAACTACACTAAAAAGTTCTTTTCCTGTGGTGGTGTAGTTTTCTTGGGCATCATTCAAGGTCTTCGAGGCATAGTAAATAGTATGAGGGACCTGCCCCACACTCTGGCCCAAAACTTCTCCAATAGCATGGTTGGAGGTGTCACATAGAAGCTCAAATGACAAACTCCAATTTGGAGATTGTAATATGGGTTCCGTGACCAACTTCTTCTTTAAGGCACCAAACGCCTTCTTCCAGTCACTATAAAAAACGAACTCCTTTTCCTTTTGAAGTAGCCTACACAATGGATGCATAATTTTGGAAAATTCTTAATGAATTTGGGATAAAACCCTATACGAGCAAGAAAAAAATGAACTTCCTACATAAAAGCGAGGTAAGGCAAAGAAGAAACAAGGTCTATCTCAGCTCCGTCAACATCAATACTTTTAGTAGAAATCACACGTCCTAAAACTATCCCTTGTTGAACTAAAAAATAACACTTTTCATAATTAAGAACAAGATTAGTTTCAAGACATCGTTTAAGTAATAAAATAAAGTGATCCAAGCATTGCTCAAATGAATCCCCATGCACAGTAAAGTCATCCATAAAAAATTCGATGATTTTCTCGAGATACTTAGAAAAGATACTTATTACATACCTTTAAAAGGTAGTGGGGGTGTTGCACAATACAAAAGGCACTCATCTATAGGAAAAGGTTCCATATGAACATGTGAAAGTTTCCTTCTCTTGGTTCTTCAAAGTGATAGAAACCTTAATATATCCTGAATAACCATTAAGAAAACAATAATAAGCACGACCAGTAAGATGTTCTAACATCTGATCAATAAATGGTAAAGGAAAATGATCCTTTCTACTTATTGAGTTGAGCCTGTGATAATCCACGCAAACTCGCCATCTATTTTGCACTAGAGTCAGAACCATCTCCACTCTCTCATTCTTTACAATTGTAATGCCTGACTTTTGGGGAAGCACCTGCAAAGGACTTACCCACTTGTTATTAGAGAAGGGGTATATGAAATCCACATCTAGCAACTTCATCACTTCCTTCTTCACCACCTCCATCATCGGTGGATTAAGACATCTTTTAACTTCACGAACTGGGGTAGCTTTTTCCTCAAGAAAAATCTTATGCATACACAAAGAAGGGACAATACCTTTGATATTCGTAACTATCCATCCCAATGCAATCTTATACTTTCAAAACACACTGACGAGCTTCTCTTCTTGCTCCTTAATAAGATAACTTGCTACGATGACTAGAAGTGTGTTATTAGTACCTAAATAAGCGTACTTAAGGTGAGCAGGTAACGGCGCTTTAACTTCACTTTTTATGCCTGCATGATAAAGGATAGCAATCAATTAATACTAATGAAAAATTCTAAAAAGTGAGGGACATACCTGCCAAAAGGACTACTCTCAATTGCCCTAATTACTTCCTCTAACTCCTTTCCAAACTTTAACTTGCTCTGCCAATACCTAGACATCTTTTGCTCAAATGGGATAGTCAAAGATACCTCTAAAGAGTCACTTGTAGAAAAAAAAGACCAATGCTCTATTAAAGGGTCAAGAATATCTACCTTGGCTGCTGACTCACAATTTGATGGATAGCGCATAACGTCAAAGATGTTGAAACGAATGACATTGCCATCGAACTCCATAGGTAACACCCTACTGTGAACATCAATCTTTGTCCGAGATGTCTTAAAAATTTTCCTATCTATTAAAATAATTGAAGAACTCAAAGATCCCTCATCCTACATATTTAACATATAAAAATTTGTAGGGAAAACAAGCTCATTAACCTACACCAAAACATCCTTAATAACCCCCTCAACGTATGGGTTAGATATATCAGTTCACTGAATGGTAACACGAGTATCCTTTGGTGAACCAAGATTAAGAGGTTTAAAAATAGATAAAGACATAACACCATAACATGCATCTCTCATACCTCATGTTACCAATCTTGTAGGAAATGATAAAAATATCTGGATCCTTGCACTTAGGTGGTAGCTTCCTCTATAAGACCGCTAACACATTGCCACCCATACTGATCTTCTCATCTCCCCTCAACTTCCACTTGTTGCTACATAGCTCCTTAAAAAATTTAGCATATTGTAAAACTTGTTTAATTGCTTCCAAAAGAGCAATATTAACTCCCTCCTTATGAAAGACCTCTAATATTTCCTTTTCCTTCTCCTATTGCTTATTCTATACTAACCTACTTGGAAATGGAACAGAAGGTGAATCATTAACAATAGGGAGCAAAGTATTTACCTAAAGAGGGTGATCCTCCTTCTTCTTTGTTAGATTTATTTCCTCCTCTTCTACCTTCTCCTTCCCCTTCCTTAGCCCTTGTATCTCTTTGCCACTTCTTAAAGTAATGGTGCAAGCGTCTTCTTTTGGGTCCTTTCAAGTTGACTAGCTAACCTTGTGGAACTTTAGGTCTGTAACTTTCCTACAGCATTAGCCAGTTCCTAATTTTCTAAATTTTTTAAACCACTCCTCGCTTCCTTTTGAAATTGAAGAGTATTAGTTGTTAAGCTCTTCACTATTTCCTCTAAGGACATAACTCCAGCTTGTTGTGGTTGTGATCATTGTAAAGGTGGTGCTCTTGCTGAAACTATGAATAATTCTGATGGAAACCTGATGGAGCATGGAATCCTTGTTGTTACTGTCGATAAGTGAGTTGACGTATATTAGAGATGTGTTGACAAATTATGTGATTATTAGTTTCCTTTTTAGTTAAGGTCAACATGTGTAAATATAGTAACATAGAATCAGTGATATCATTATGCATATTTAGGAAATCTCTAGCATGATTGTAGAACTATAATTATTACTGTCTGCTCCTATATAATCCTTGTGTATGTATAGACTTCTTACAATAAAAAAGGCTCTTATTCATATTTTCTTCTTGGTATCAGAGAAGGAATTTTCTTCCTTGTTCATTTGTTTTTTTTTACTGTCAATATATCTTATTTTAAACTTGCCTCACGGCAGAAAGCAAAGGGAATGTTTTTGTTTCTTCAAAAGATTTAATTGTTGCCCCTCCTAATGTTATTGCTAATGGAGATGGCAACACTTTCCAAAGGTTAAGCTCAGTATTATTGAATGAATTTAACTATTTACC
>JAOXYD010050444.1:0-13353 GCA_028565735.1 Pinacopodium congolense | reverse complement strand
TGCATCTCTTGATATATTTTTAATTTGGTTAGAAAAATATGCATAAAGTATTAAAGATAAGTTAAAGACTTGTTTGGGTGTATGGGTGTTTGGTTGTTTATGTATAAATGTTTTTAACACTTATTCAGCAATTAGTTCTAAGGTTGTTCAACTGAATAAGATAGATCGGTTGACCAAATGATCTGTTTAGTCGACCGAATACTTGACAGGAGGCTATCGATCTACCGAATGAATAGATCGGTCGATCGAATAGAGTCACAAAGACCTATCAATCGACTGAACCAAGAGATTGGTCAATCGAATATTCAAAAGTTTCTAGAGCCAAGAGAGAATTGTAATGTTGTACAATGGGTAAATCATTTATGATTTTGAGATGTATAAATAGGTCTGAGTATTATGTGTGTGCATACGATTTATATACAAAAAGTTAAGAGTGATTATACTATTTTAAAGTCTTACAAAGCTTTCATTTTTCAACGATTTATTACTTGAAATGTTTTAATTAATTTGTTGTGTGTGTGACTTTTTGAGAAATGTAATCAAATATTTTTTTTGTGTGCATTCATTCATAAGCCTCTTGTGTTTATCAAGTGAAGATTCTTTTCAATTGTAATCGAGTTATTATGAGGTTATTCTTAAGCCTAAGAAAAAGAAATGAGTAGAAGGTTTTCCTTTAACCTGTGAAAAAGGATTGTATATGAGACTTTGATTATTTTTATAAGAATGAAAGCTTAATAGTGGTGTTGGGGACTGGATTAGTAGCAAGTGGATAGTTCCAAACCAGGATAGATCAAGGTGTAAACTCTCCTCTATCTATCTTTAGTTTTTCATTCATATTATCTGATTATTTGTTTAGATTAATTTTTTTTAATCTTCCACAATTGTTTAGTGAAAATTTTGATGCACTAATTCACCGCCCTCTCAGTGCCATATTCATTCCATTAATAAGAATTGGTCCTAAGGCTCATCCAATCTAGATTTAGAAGAAAATTTATTCATGTTTATAAAAATAAACTCAACAATCATAAAGGAATAATAAGGAATTAGAAAACAAATTTATATGCAATTTTATTCTTGGCTCTTCACTCAATTATCATTGAATACTCTTGATTTGCTTAAATCTTCTCCTTAATCTTGATTTAATGCTCTTGAAAGGCTTCAATCTATAGTAAAAATGTCTTTGGGATGTGTTTTCTTCTTGGGGTGGTGGCTACTCCCTTTTTTGGGTTAACAACTCCAAAAAGAATCTAAAAACATTATTTTATACATAAACACAACATGATTCGTGACCAAAATCATGATTGTGAGAGAAACCATGAGATTAGATGCGGGGCAAATCATGGTCGAGGTCATGACCATGACCTTGACCATAATTCTCACTATCTTTCCTTCTTCTATTTCCCCTTCAATTAAAAAAATTGTCAAACAATTTTAATGATCATCAATAACTCTAAATCCTACCAAAACATTCATTTTTATCTAATCTCATATAAGTAATATCAAATTAAAAAATTAAAGCTATAAAATTGTTGTTGATTCACTAAAGCAAACACTAACTTATTTTACACTAATATTGTAAGTGCATAAGTCATAACTTATAGTATAAGAATATATCATCTCGCAAGAATTAGGTTTAGTCACCATTAGATTCAAGTTAAACTTTGTCTAAGGCAGGAATTCAATAAAAATAACTAAAATAAAACAAATTAGCAATAAACATTGCAAAGGGCAATGCACAGAATTTCTTGAGCTCCAGATTAAAGATTAGGAACAACTTTTGTCCCTATTTTACTTTCCTTTTATCTTTTTTATTTAATTATTTTTATCCCAAGATATCCCAACGTTCCGGTTACCCTATCCCAAGGTGTAACTAAGTTTCCTTATCCGAACTAAACAAGATTACTTTTTATGATAGGTCTGTTACGGACCACAGGGAGGTAGGGTGAATTCAAGCTATTTTTAATGTTCCATAAAAAGAAAAGGATAGTGCTTGAATTTTTAGAACTTAAAATAAAATAAAACAAAAAAAATCACAATCACATTATTAAAATAAACACTCAACAATAAGGAATAATTGGGTAGAAGATATATTTGGGATTCAGGACTTATAATTGATCATCAAAATATATAAATTGAAATTAGTTTAAGATGCTAGCCTATGGACACAAACAAGTTCTTGCGTCCTAAGTTTCTCAAATCTTTTATGAATTCAACAAGCTCTAAAAATATCCTAAACTACGCAATAACCTAGAACAAGCATTTTAGATTTAATGGCGCATTAGCTTTAAGTACTAAGGAATGACTAGCCTAAGCCACAATCTCACAAGCACGAATTATATAACTTAAAGAATCGGAATCCTACACTAATTGGTTAAGTTTACCTAGAAAACCAATTAACCTATTGCTACTTCCGGATTTAGCTAATAACAATTACAAAAGAAAAGCTAAATACTAACAATTGAACTAGAAATCATACCTAGAGTGATTAATCCTATGTATTAACTCCTAATTCATGTCATTTAACCTGAATTCCATTTTCATCTTGACCTAAATCACAATTCCCAAAGCATTTGAAGTCAATTCTCATAATTATCCATCCCTAATCCCTTAATTACTTCCATACCCAAAGGAAAACTAACTTAACATACTAAAAACAACAATAATAGAAATTAAACAAGCAATAAAAATAATGAAAAAACAAGAAAAAAGGTTGGAAATTAAAGAAATAAGTGTTAGACTAACAATAATCCAACATTCAATACATAAGTAAACAAAACCTAATTGAAAAATACATTGACAATAAAAAAATGACAATATTGAAAAAAAACCATAATAGCAAGAAATCAACACTTAAAACACTTAACGAAGAGATTAAAGCAAAAAAATAATGAAATCTATCAATAGAAGCCTAAAAATAAGAGGAAAAAGCTAAAAACAAATGATGGAAATTACCAAATATGAAGAAGAACTTCACCACCTCCTCTTCTGCATTTTTTCCATCATTTTTATACTCCTCATTAGGTTAAAAAAATAAAAATATATTTCGATCCTTTTTTTTGCACTGGCAGCATATTCGTTCGACCGATAACTGCTTTTAGTCCACCAAATACAGGTCATTCAGTCGATTAAGTAAGAGGAATTGGTCGACCAAAGAACAATTTATTGATTAATTGAACCAAGCCATTCAGTTGGCCGACCTTTAAGTCTCCAGACTCTCAAAAATTCTGTAAAGAATTCTATAGATTCACGCCCTTACTCCATTTTTGCTCTTATTCCTTCCGAAATTTGGCATTTTGATCTAGAACTTGTGTCAAGTCCTCTAACGTACCATTTAACATAATATGACACAATTATAGCACTTTCAAACCAAAAAGAGGGATGAGTTTAAGTGAAATAACATACTAAAACATAATAAAATTCATCCTAATCATTTTGCAATCTCTTAATCTATAAAACTTGTTCTAAAAATCCAATTTAGCTATGAAGTAATCCCATAGGCAATCAATTAATTAATCAAGATCTCTCTCTAATAGATTAATCAATTTGAAATTTACAAGTATATTCAGTGAAAACTCTCATTATACAATCCAACACAAATTACTCAACTCAATCTCTCAATCTATTGTAAGGTTTAAGCACAACAGTCATGATAAAAATTCATTCATTTCATTAACAAGATGAGTCCAACAAAATAGTTAAAAACAATTCTTACAAGATCTTCAACCACTCATGATGTTAATAAACCTCTCAACTAACATAATATCCATACAATAAGATAGTAAAAGAAAAGAAGAAATATAAATTAGTGAAGGAGCCACTCTTCTCTTCACTCCCTTTGAGATAGAAATTCTATAGGTGGAATGCTCTTGATGAATAATGGATGATGATCTTGATTTCTCTTCTTGGAAGACCTCCAATCCTATGTTTTTCCTTTTAAGGAAAGTTTTTAATGATTGGAATGATGATAACTAGGGTTTTGAACCCTCCAAATGACAAAAACACCTAAAATGTCGCATGTCTAGTGCTTCCTAGGTGGATCTTGAGACCATCAGGCCATGATTGTGGCATGGCAACAATTGTGACCCCTCTTGATTTCATTTTTCTCTTCCCATTCTCTTCCTTTATTCCTTATTAAAATTAAAAACACATAAAGCATATAAACTAATAAGATCTAAATCATCATTAAATACTTAAAACACATAAACATAAACTATAACAATAAAATAACAAAAACTAAGTCCCAATCTCACCAATTCTAACCTAAACATGCATAATCACATACTAAAATTTTAAGAAAACCTGCCCTAAAACATAACTATCAATTATATGGAATAGTTTCAAACCTAAGCTTAAAAAAATAATAAAAATGAGTATAAAATAAGCATTATCAATGGACCTGATTACATTTGAACAATCATTTAGTTGATAATCATGCTTATTGCAAATGATAGAAAAAAAATATAATATAATCAACATTTTTAGTTTGATATGGAAATCTTTATTTGATGTATACTCATAACATAACCATGATAAATGTGCTTTTAGAAATTATTATACCTTTAGCACTGTAAATGGGGAGTTTTTTAATGGGTTTGAAATAATTATGAAAAGAATTACTGAGTTATATATTTGTCTTTTTTGGATTTTTTATGTTAGTCCTAGTAGGAAACTTTTCAAAAAGAAGTGCATTTTGATTCTTCTTTGCTATGACGATTAAAGTTTACTATTAAACCTTTTATGGCTACCCTTTAGTGAGTGTTATTTCATCTAAAGTTATGGACTCTTGGTGGTGATGTTAACTACATATTGGCTTAAGTGAAAAAAAAAAACGATGGGCTACTCAATTAAAGTTCAAATGCAATTATTTTATGAGATAGTTGACCTCTGTGGCTTAGTTGACATTGGTTTTTATAATTACTCATTCATATGGTAAAAATGTTATTGTATAAATTTAGACATATTATTTTTTTCCTAAGAATGACTCTAATTTCCATAGATTTAAGAGAGATTTAAACTGTGGTGTTGATGAGTGATCATTTGCTAATCAAACTAAAATACAGTAGGAGGCCACAAGAAAAATGCTTTAGTATTAATTTTTTATTTGAATAAATGTGGCTAAAACATTTGGATTTTTTTTTCATGTTATGCAAGAGAAATGGAGATTAGATTCAAAAGTGTTCTCCTTTGCTCCTCTTAACAAAAAATTTAGCATCTTAGACAAGGAAATATCATCTTAAAACTTAAGTAGTTTTGCACCTATAAAAAATCAATTAAGGTACAAGTGGGTAGATATTTTGGTGACATGATCCTTAGTTAAATTAAATTTCTAGGGAAAACTAGATATCTTCTTTAATAGGAAGAATTCATATGGGGGAAAAGATCATGGATCCTTTGGTATTAACAACGTGATAGAAATACTAAGTATTTCTAAGGTTATAGATGTCGAAATGATTCACCAAAATTCTATTTTCAAATTGCAAAATTTAAAAGTTCTTTATGTGAGTGAACAACAGGGTTTAAAGAAGTAAATTGACAAGTTTTCTCAGACTTATATAAGATTTAGAAATACATAAATGCCTTATGTTGTCTTTGCCATTGTCAATCATAACATTTTATAGGCAGTTATCATGAAGTTGCTCAAAGCTTCTACTATTGATGAGATTATGCAAGTGGTGTTTCAAATCAAGTTAGACAAGACACTAGGAATATAGTAAATTTTAAGGACAAAACTGTCTCAAGGGGGAAGAAATGTAGCACCCTTACAACTTGGTTTAGGCTTAAAAAAATTTAAAGGCAACCTAGTCCCTTTTTTAAAAAAATAAAAGAAGAAAAAAGAATCAAATTTGAATCTTTAAAACCTTAATCATTAAGGAGAGAACACCTAGTTTTCACTCTAGAAAGCAATGCTCTTTGGTTAAATATTCTCTATATCGAGACCTTACAATTATTTAAGATGACCTATGTGTTGTGTTGGACTAGCTATAATCTTCTTACTTTCATTTTAACTCAATTCAGTCCTAAGACTAGTTGTGGGTAAGTGCACTTGTCAATAAGTAATATAGTGGATTTATTAAATTCCAAGTTATCATTTCTTTATGGATTCACCTGTAATTACTAAGTTACTTAGAGTAAAATTATTTAGAGAACTAATTTGATTGTTTGATTAAATTAAAAACTAATAAACTAAACTAAACTATTTTTAAATGATGCAAGAGAAATCAAAACTGCAGTTGAGAATTACCAATGCAAACGTATAGCTAAGGTTTTCAGGGTTCAATAAGTTAATTGAGTTTAAAAATGATTGTACTACCTAATCTAGGGTATCTTAACATAAACAAGACAAAATGATGGTTAAGATTATACGTTATCTCTTTGGGTCCTATTTCATTGTTTGATCATTTGACGAACTTAGTTAATAGGCTTAAAGTTCAAGAAGCTTAATCTTAAAATCTCTATTTTATAGTTAACACCCTTATAATTGGCTAATGTTTGGTCATTCACTGATTTAAATTTCGTTATTTATTGATTTTTCCAATACGTAGGTTAGATTTTTAGATCCCTATGTATCTATGACTCTATTTTAAGTGACTAGTTTATAATCGAGGATTAAGCATTCGAATAAACAAATGTTAGTATACGAATCATGTAACAAAACTCATTCAAATCACTTGCTAATCTAGCCTTATCTAACAAATAATTTAGCCACACATATTAATCAATAAATATAAAGTATGAAATAACATATACATATCAATTAATTAAAAAGAAAATAGAACGAATACAAATGAATCAGAGATTTAGAAAAACACTATATGTTATAAACAAAATTACAATATCTAACAAGTTGCTTCACTCTTTAGAATCCTCAAAACCAATGATGATTTTCTATTGTTGGTTGAAAATAAAAAATTGAAAACCTCAAAATAATGTGAAAAGTTTATAAGAACTTATAAAAGTTTACATAAGTCTACTAAAAGGTCTCCATCTATGGTTATATACAAAAGTTTACATAAGTCTACTAAAAGGTCTCCATCTATGGTTATATACATTTCACTTAGGATTAAGATTAATTGGCAATTGAATTGTCTAATTTACCTTTTGATCAGTTGTTATAACATGCCTATAAAGGCATAAACTATCCTTTAGAATCAAAGATCAATTGTTCCATTACACACTTGTGTTTATTCTTTGTCTTCATAGTGAACTTCAACATTGGTCTACTCACACAATAACGATGCCATTAATAGGTCACATTGTTTTCTGAAGTTGATAATAATAGGGGTTTCAATGGGACAATAATGACGTCATTATAAAAAAACATGTAAAAATCAACCAAAGTTGAACTTTTTTTGCTCAAATCTCCTTTTTTTAGCATGAACCTATAAATTAAATAAAAATACATATAAATTAGATAATTTAACATTAAATAAGGGATAAAAATATATTAAGTGATACTAAAAATATTTAAATTATTATTTATCCTGAAGCAACTTATTTAGATACTCAATCAAAATTTTCTAATAACTTTTCAAATAACAAACATGATACTTTAATCTAACTATTGTAACTAATATAGCTAAGCTATCCCAATTCACTCCTGATTGTGAAATAGAAAACCTTTTTCAAAGTGTGTAGTCAAGTTAGCACTTTATACATTTGATAAAATTTAAAAGAAACTCACATAACATTCATGCAAATCATTCAAAGGCAATCTAACGGTATGCACATTTTACCCTTTATTATGCCTTTATTTATTTACTTTTTTCTCTCTAACACAAGTACATTTTGCGCCCCATCTTGCCTTTTTTCACTTTTTCCTCATTTTTTCACTTTATTCAATTTAACCAAAATTAATAAACTGAATCCATTATTTAAATTCACATAAAAATCATATGAAATTCCATCAAAATTTGATAGAAATGCATAAAGAATCAATCATGTATATAAATTCTAACAAACTTAAATAAATTCCTAATCAAATATAAATTATTCAATTATAAGTATACTAACTAAGTCAACCAAATTAAAGCACATTATTTAACATTTTATTGGTCATTTGAAAAAACTTTTCATGAAATATTAAGTAAGTAACCTTCATATTTACAATAATATCAAATGTAACAAAATTGATTCCTAGTTCCCTCCCTCACAATTAAATTGAACATTGTCTCAAATGTTCAAAAATCAAAATAAACATAACAAGGGAAAGATGAGGATAAGAATACTTCCATAACTTCTATACGACATATATTTGACCATTTTTTGACTGTGTAGGATATTTTTTACTACTATAAAAACATTTAAAAGAAACATAAACGAAAAAAGATACAAACAAAAATAATAAAGCCCCAATATCATAAATAACGTCAAACGTTAATTAAGGAGCATGAGATATAAAAAAACATAAATGAGTAAAAAAGAAAATGTATAATAACAAATGTCCTAACTAGTAGGTCCTACATCTTTATACCACATATAATCCCACATTTGATATATTTAGCCCTTCACGCGGTCCATATGCCATTGTATATCATCCGTCCTACTTTTAGTCCTTATAAGAATCTCTAAAATATAACTTATAGGTAGTTTATAAGGCATAAGAATAAAATGGATGGTTGTAAATGGTTTAAGGGTTCCTTTGAAGATGTTTCATCAATACCCTCCTCGTTAGGCGCTAATCTAAAAACTATAGGGTACTCTACCATCTCATCATCTTGTAGTGGACGCACTTCAAGGTTGTGCCATCAACCTCAAATCGTAACATATATCCATAGCTTGAATTTGATATATGAGATAATTGTTGCACTAGGTGGCTGAATAGGAAACTCTCCCTAAATTTTGACACCTAAATCCTTAATTATCCTTGTGAGAAAATATAGGAAGTATAAGTTTTGGTTCAGATATTGAATTTGAACCACATTATGCAAATGAGAAATCATAAAGCCTACCAAGGGCAACCTAGTGAGGATGCTAAACCTATGGAGGATCTTATATAATAAATAAATGTCTTGAAACTCTCTTTATTCAGTCTACTAGCCCTAGTTATGACATCGGTGCTCACTATAGTCGTAATGTCTCTCTCTCTCTCTCTAGTGCCTAATTGAGATGTAAAGAATGCTCTAAAATTTGTTGTCCTACATAACCTTAGGAAACTACCTTTAGTTATATTGAAAAAATCTAGATCAGATGTGACCAAATCTCTACGTATGGTATCCTTTTGTTTCTCATAGACATTGCCTTGTTGTGCACCGTAATTAAGTAACTACAAGTAATGACAATGGGAGAGCCTACATGAATGACCGAATATTAATGATGCATGTATCCTTATTTTACTCAATGTTTTACAATTCATAAATCAAGGCAAGATAATATGAGCCAATCAAGATTAAAACAACCTCCCATCCTTACACTTTAAAGGCACAAGCTATATTGAATTCTGATGTCATAGTAAAGGATAATGATCTCTCCATAATGATGTCATTACCACTATAGGCCTCATACCAGTATGAGTGCTCCCTCATTGTGAGTTAAGCCTCATCAAATGTAGGTCTCTCCATTTGAGTGGATGCTAAGAAGGATCTTATAAGGATTTTAATGAAAATTGTCTTGAAAATTGGTTGAAAAGAACTGGATTATGCTTTAAAATGATAGAATATACTTTTCATTATATTCAAAATATGATCTCTATGGCCAGAAAATTCCCTTACCACCAGTGATGATAAGAGGGCTCAAAAGATGTAGAGGTAGGTATTAGGCAAAAATAGTTTTCAGGGTAAAGGGAGAGTAGAACCACATGAAAAGGGGTAGGTTCAAGTAAGAAAGGCGATGAGACAGGTAATAACTTGGATTTGGGTAAAAGATAATGATAGGTGGGGAAGTGAGGGAGAAGAAAAGGAAAAAAATGGTTTAGTTCCAAAATGATACCATATCTTCCCAATGTACTGAGTTCAACAATGGTTAACAAAGACTGCAACGATGATGTTGAAGACTCGTGTTAGTGTTCTCTATTCTTACCATAATGGTGAGTTCAATAAATTATAATTATGTCATTATAAGAGGTTATTGATGATCTGACCAACGATATTCTCTAAGATTGAAATTTCTAAATTGTAACTAATCTCCCCCTAATTTGTAAATCACTTTAAATCAAAGTATTACACATGTAAACTGCTTAAAATTGTTATAACTTAAGTAGCAAAACTAAAGAAATTAACTAAGAGAACATTCAATGAATAGAAATTGGCTAAAGTGACTAACTAAGGAACTAACTTGAATATGTATGAAAAGAAACTAAGTTCTATAATTGGGTTTCCTTCCATCAAGTTCTTCTTTAAGGTCTTTGAACTAGACCTTATTGTTAAAGAACTTAACTTCTCTTTCAGAGTCCATCACGTAACTATTTCTCTTCATCTTTTTCATAACGGCATGTCATTTTTTTATTGTTCTTTGCACCTAGTATTTGATTCCTATGTTCATTATTTTCACCCCTCATGAAGTGTCATGGAAATTTTTTTTGATACATAACCCTCGACCTGCGATAAAAAGTGGTAACACTAATAAAATCCACACTCTTGGGTGCTTCCTCATCCTCCTTAAATTCCTTACTCTTGATAGCCTATTCATTTTGCATGATTTCATTAGCTTCCACAACATTCTCTTATAGTTCAATTATTAGATCTTCCTCCTCATTTTCAATTAAAATTACAGTTTCTGGCTCTTTTGGATCTACTTCGATGATATCAATCAGTTTAATTTGATCATTTTCTATAACTAATTCCAATAGCTACTCCCTCTAGATTTCTAAGTTATAATGAGAAGCTTCTAACTCTTCATGACTAGTCTTGCTCCTAGATATGCACTCATTTATTTCCTTACATAACTCTGATCTCAAATCATCCTTAGGTTATTATTAATGATAAAATAGTGATAGTAGTTTAAAATAGGTCTTACTACATAAGTAATAATCAGAGTGATCTATCTAATTCGAGTTATAGGTATCATTCAATTGATCTTCTTGGACCACCTAGCCATTGCCCCAATCATAACCTTTACATTTGTTAAACCAAAAGAGGTTCTACCTTATTTTGATGATAACAAAACACTTTTATTACTTTTTTTAAAAATGTATTGTAAGGATATGTACTTTAGAATAAAGATGAAGTGCAATTGATAAAAGAGCTTGGTATGCTAAGTGAAGCAAAGCAAAGAGTTTTAGCTGTTGATGTTTAAAGAAGATCAATTGAATAAAGACTGAAGATCAGTCGATCGATTGGAAGAGAGAATGAAGATCATTCGACCGCATCCTTATAGTGATCAACCAAATGAGTAAAAATAGAAGGTTGGTCCACTGAATGCCATCTAGCGTTCGATCAATTATGAACATTATATAGAGAAAGATCAATAATGGTCATATTTTACAATAGTAGTAAGCGTTAATGAGAAGATTAATCTTGAAGATATCATACAATGGCTAATTGAACCTAATTAGCCTTATAAATTGGTGGACTAGCAAGAGAGAAAGAATTAACAAGCTACATTAAGAAAGTTTAATTTATCTTATGTATTGAGAAGTGTTTTGAGGCTCTTTTTGCTTTTATGTGAAGTAAAGTTTTGGGAGGCTTGTTATTGTGCTACCTTTGAGCATTTAAGTTTTTCTTTTTATTCACTAAGATCTTGTACTCGTGAGCTTATTCTTGAGCCTTTAAAAGGATTTTGAAAAGGTTATTCTTGAGCCTTAGAAAAAGAATAAGAGGGTTACACTTGTTCTGTTCTCATTTTTATTCAATATTACAAACTTACTTCATTTTATTTGTTCATTTCATAATTTTGTGTCTAACTTCCACAATTTTAGTTAACATATTTTTGTGATTATTATAAAGTTTTTATCACCTAATTCACCCCCCTTTTATGTGCCATATAGGACCAACAAATGGTATCAAAGTGTAGGTCTCACATAAAGTCTTAATTCCAATGACTTAGTGAGCAAAGATCTATGGCACACTTTATGAAACATCTACCCTAGAAGTTCATAACCCCCATAAAACTCCTTTTTTATGGAAGTAATTATTTATATTGTAAGAATAGGATGATATGCTATTTGATGGGAGAAAATATCAATTTATGGATGACGGTGTCACAAAAGTTTTTCTTGCCTACTAAACTGGTTGGTAATGAACTAGTGTTAAAGAAGGAAAATGAAAGGAATATTAAAGACAAGAAATTGGTATCCTTAAATTGTAAGGTCATGCTTATTTTATACTGCGCCTTGAGTAGGGAAGAATACAATATGATTTCTATGTGTGAAAATACATACGATATTTGGCATACTTTAGAAATCACTCTTAAAGGCACAAACCAAGTGAAAGAAACTAAATTAAGCATGCTTACTCATGATTATGAACTTTTCTGAATGTTGCATGATGAGAATATTTCCACTATGTATGCTTGTTTTAATAACATCATAAATGCTCTAAAATGTCTAGGTAAGACCTATTCCAATGTTGAGCTTATTAGAAAAATTCTTATATCTCTACCAAAGTCATAAGAAGCAAAGATAATGAAAATTTAAAAATTTAAAGATCTCAATACACTCCCTCTCGACGAACTTATTGGTTTATTATCGACATATGAGATGAAGATGAAAAACATTCAAGAAGAACAAGACTTGCCAAAATAGAAGAATGTAGCATTTAAAGCGTCCAAAAGGGAGTAAAATGAAAATGAAGAATCACCGCTTAGAAAAAAAATGAGGAACCCACTCTTATCATAAAAAGATTGAAGAAATTCATAAGAAATGCATCAACACATCGAAAAGGTACTTCTTTCTTTAAAAATAAATTATCTAACATAATGTATTTTGAATGTGGTGAAAAAGGTGACTAAAGATCGCAATGCCCATTCCTACAAGAAGAAGAGGAAAAAGAAGAAAAAAAGACATGCGAGAAGCAAAGGAGGGATTCTAAGAAAAATAAAACACTAAAATTTGGTTGCTCTGAGTTAAGTTATTCTAAAGGAGAGGAAATAGACAACATGTGCTTCATGGTATACAATGAGGTATGTTCCTTTCTTAGTGAAAATGAATATGAAGGTGATTATTCTTGTGATGAATTATTAGAAAATATTGAAGAATTAAACATGAAAAATAAAGAATTTCATGATAAACACAAGAAAATCTTAGAAGAGTTAGATGCATGCAAATTGGAAATTGAAAATCTTAAGAAAGATATGATGTTGGTTAACAAAGATAATGATAAGCTAGTTAACAAAAATAGGAGGTGGTGTTGAAGTGGCTACAGGGGAAGGGGGGCAAGGAGGAATGATACTCGGAGTGACCTCAGAAGAAGCCTCACCCAT
>JAOXYD010050433.1:0-13355 GCA_028565735.1 Pinacopodium congolense | reverse complement strand
GTAATACCTGGTTGATTAATGTTAAAGTTAGGCCTAATGAAGTCCATGAGAGTTCTCTGGTGCTCTCCTAGATTTCTTACTTCTGCTATTGCTTTGTCAATTTCTTCTTGATTTTTTACTTATCTAAGTTCTCTTTTATGTTTGGTGATGTTTGAAAATTCAACGTCCTCTAACTTACTTGAACTTCTTGTCACTCTTATTTTCATGCACTTATAATCCCACAAGAATCATATAAAAAATCCTTAAATCAAAATAATCCAAATCGATCAACATGCTAAAATAACAATCCTCGGTAAAAGTTCAAAAAACTTGTTTACTAGTTTTAGCTACACTACAAATATACAGGTCGTAACTTATAGTATAATTGATATCGATCCCACAAGAGTTGATTTTAGACACCTAAAAATATAAATTGAAACTTAAATGAATGTAATCGCAGAAGAGAGAAAAACACAAAAGATACTCAATAGTGGAGACTTAGGGGTTATTTTATCCTTGTTTATCTTCATTTTACCATATTGATTTAATTGTATTTTATCCTAGATATCCAATAGTTGATTCCCTCTCTCGATATCTAACCAATTAATCCTAATTGAACTACCTAAAAGTTGAATTGTAACCTTTCGATTCATAATATTACTCCTAAATAATGCAATTGGATTTGAAGCAATCCTAAAGATAGTTAATAAATAATTAAGATCTCTCTTCAATCACCTATTAATCAGTTAATTTCAGGTCTATTAATCTACAAACTCTCGTTGCGCGCCCTAACTCAAATAAATCAAAACAATCTCTCGATTAAAAGTGATTGTAAGCTTATCAATTAACACAAACAATTATGCATTGAATTAATATAGAAAAATTTGGATAAACAATTAAAAAACAATTCCTAAAATAGATTTATCAGTCCATAATCATGCTAAAAAAATAGTATTCAGAGTAGACATTAAAAGGAAAGTAAAAGAAAGATGAACTAGTGAAGATGATGAAGCTTCCTTTTTAGGAAAATTTGGACAGCCCTTGTTAAATTTTGATTATCTTCCTTGTTCTTGAGTTTTAACACATTTTTCCTCTTCCAAAGCCCTCTATTTTTGTCTTGGATGTGTCCTAGGGTCAGATGGATGGCTTCTAGGTTTCCTCACATCTTCTTATGTCTACAAAATCATAGAACATGTCTTGCATACGTTTTACCATGTCATCCCACCATATTATATTTTCCAACTTTTAACTCTTCTCAATATTTTTGCTATATCTTCGTTTGAAGACCTCTAACGATCATGAACTTTGATATGTAGCCTCCTGAAATGTTGGTCTAGCATTTTGTAAAATTTCATAGCAATCAAATCTCTTTAAGGGAACCTAATGCATCATCGAAATTATAGTACAAAAATTGATGTTGTTTTGGGTGTCATTTATTACCTGAACATCCAATCATCAAAGGGCATCAACCCATTGCTAAAATACTTTCATATTTTTCCCTAAAACAATAAAAATATAGAGAAATACTTAAAAAACTAAAAAATAATGAAAAAGATGCAAAAGTTCCTAGTAACCCAATTTAAAACACACAGACAACACTTAAACACCTAAAAACAACCTAGAAACATAGTTTAAAACACACTTATCACCTAACACTCTCAGTGGTGACTCTAGGCTTACAAGGAACCTAAAGTTCCCAAAAATATTTAAACAGAGGCTCAAATAGGAAGGAGAACTTGATTAGCTCACAGCTTAGCTCATAGTCATGAGGTAGCCTATGGTTTCTTCTTTATAAATTTCATGGTTAGATTACATTGGTGACCCTGATTGTGACTCCCTTACTTCTTATTTTCTCTTGATTCTTTCTCTATTCACTATGGTTTATTGTGATGAAAGATGTGGGACTCTATCACTTGATGTCTCTTTTCCTCATTTTGCTTGAACAACATATCCAACCCCATATGTGCACTAAATTGCTCACTAAGACCTATAAAAACATATATCTTCATTAAATTCATTCTAAGCAACATCTTATTCAAGAATTAATCAATTATACGTCAAATTAACATTGAAATACCCCCTCCCAAATCTAAGATTATCATCATTAAAACATGCCTAAGAGATTTATAGATTGAGAACTATCAACTATCATGACTAATAGGTATTTTGTTAAACCCAATCCTAGAATCCCTAAGTTGTTATCTAAACTAGAGGATTTAAGTGCAATAAAATTTGACAACAATAAACTTGGGTTTTGCCTTTAATAAGGCTATGAAATTTAGTTTTCTACTAAATCATGATACTAACACATTGCCTAGAAATTGACGTGCACCAAATATACTCTTCTTATCCAATAAACTGTCTTCATAATCTACATTTGAATGTCTAAGTCCAAAAATGTATTCCTAAGATACCAAAATCCTAAATATCTAAGGATAAGTTTTACAGCTAACAAATGAGAAAGGGTGCTTGAAATCTAGCATTAAAAAAATGTAAACATTATATGAGGTCCATTTATAGTGAAATAAAATAAAATACTAATCATACATCAATATTGCTTAATATCTATAGACTTACCATCTTCATCCTTGTTTAACTTTGTGGACATGCTCATAGGTGTGCCCAATAATTTCACTTGATCCATCTTTGCATGCTTAGATTAGTTGATAAAAATTCCTTCCTTTATTTGTTTGATTTGAAGTCTAAATAAGAAGTTCAGCTTACCTATCATGCTCATTTTAATTTCCTTACTTGTACGCTTTTCAAAATCTTGAATAAAACCTCACTAGCAGTATGATAATTGCAAATGCTAACTTGTTTTATGCTATATTGCAAGTATACTAGTTGTATAATTGTACTATAACAGATATCGTTCCCTAAGGATTAGGATTACTTTCATAACAATTTGAGTTATACTTTTTTTTAGCCATAAAATCAAATAGTAATAACTAAAAGTAAATAAAATAGAACAATCTAACAAATTAATGAACAAGAGTGTAAGAAGTTAAGAAATAAAAACTTAAAACTAGGAATCACTTCTTACCCTATTTTGTATCCCTCTTACCTTATTGATTCAATAACATTTTTCTTCAGATATTTTAGTGTTTTAGTCATGCTCTCTTAAGGAGTAATCAAAATTCACTAATTGAATAAAATAGGAATAACTTTGCAATATCTCAATCTATCAACTTCCTCCCTAAATACATAATTAATTATAAAGCAATTCCATAGGTAATCAATTAATTAATTAATATCTCTCTTCAATTAATTAATAAAATAATGTTTATAATTGGAATGCCAACTTTTTTTTTATAACCTAAAACAAATTTCCTAGCTTAATCTCTCAATTTGTTGCATGGAGTAAGTATAATAATCATCACAAAGATGCATTCATTGAATCAATCTGATGGAGTTTAATAAAATAGTTCAAGAGTAATTCCTACAAAGAATTTTAGCCACATCTATACAAAAAGATAGAAAAGAGAAGAAAGAATAAAACTAAACTAAGCTTGACACTCTTCTCTTTTATCCTTGGTGCTGGAAATTTAGAAAGTTGGGTTGCTCTTGAAGAAATTGATGGTTTCTCTTGATTTCTCTACCTTAGAATCACAAAACCTATTTTTGCCTCTTTTAGGTAAGTTCCCTAATGATTGGTGGCAACTCATAGGATTTTCAACCTTATAAATGTCCAAAAATACCTTCATATCATTAAAAAAATTTTAAAATCCTTATTGGTTTCACCTAGAGTAAGTCACAATCGTGACTTGCTTAGCTTCAGAATTCTTTGTCATAATCGTGACTTAAGTCACAATCATGACCTGGACATTTGCCTTATTTCTTCATCTTTTCTCCCTCATTTAACTTTACTTGGAACTCAATTAAGTACATAAATAGTTGAGATCAATTTCTTACCTAATGACATCACTAAACACTTAAAACATATAAATATAACAATAAGATCAAAAGGACATAAATATAAGTCCTAAACATAACAATATTCTCCTAAACATTCAGAGTAACACACTTAACAACTAAGAAAACATATTCTAATGCATACCTATCAACTTTCGCACAATTAAACCTTTACTTGTCCTCAAGGAAAAACTCAAATGCAAGGCAAACAAACATAGAAGTCAATAAAAAATTAGTAATAAATGATAGCGTGAATGCAAAAATGACAAGAGATTTTATAGGATTGGCTTAACTAAGAACATCAATCATTCAAGGAGATCCAAAATATTTACTTATTCCATTCACATCATGAGCGTATTTGAATTGAAAATACACTTTCATTTGAAAATTACTATCCTAGTCCTACATCCATAGATTTGGAAGCTTGCACTATGTTCAAATTACCAAGTGTAAGGTAGGCTATCAGTAAGCAATCACTTGTGAAATGTCTTTATTTTTAAAGAAGATCTATAGGTTTCACTTTTCCATTTAAAGTATCAACTATTACATTTACTAAGGATAATCACCTAGTCATTTTATGTGACTATGCACGTCTTATAGGGCACACCTCTAGTTATTCAACTAGGATATGTTCCTGTAGGTTTGTTATAGTGTCATTTTAGCCTTTTAGTGCAAAGGTGCATGTCTAGTAGGACATTCCACTGATTACTTTACTATGTTACAACTCACAACTGGACTTTGACTCTACTCTTAAACCCCCCCTTTTTCCTCTTTTATTGTGTTTTTCACATTTAATAAAGGAGTTAGCAGTGTAGGAATTGAATCTAACACATTTATTTTATTTATGTCATGAATCTATATCACTTCTTCCTAATCATTCTTCTTCATGAATGATCACTAATGAAGCCTACCAATTAAGTCCAATTTCATAGAAAGTGCATTAAAAAAATGTCAAAGAAGCAAGAAAAGGTATGCAATATTCAAATTAACTAGCAAATTTAATAGAATGACAATCACATGTAAACTTTATAAGGTCATATTTCTTCACTACTCAATTAACCTTATTCCTAGTTATATAAATTTTCAATTTCATGCCATATATTCATTTAAACATATGTAAACAACTTATGTATAAAAATAAACAAAAATTTAGAACATGCATATTAAATGTCATGCAAAATGAAAATGCATGAGTTATCTCTCCACACTTAGAAAACACATTGTCCTTAATATGAAAATGAGGTATACAAATAATTAAACATCATAAAAGAATTAATCATACACAAACCGTAGAATTAAACACAAAACAAAAGAGATAAAAGGAGAAAAAAGGGCTTATAGAGAGCTTAGTGGTGAAGGTGTAGGTGAAGGCACGTGGAATCCTTGAACAGTAAAGATCTTCAGTAATTTCTTGGTTTAGTAGTGTTGGTGGCATGCCATTTATTTCAATTATGCCTCTTGTTGGCGACCCAGTCGTTATAGTTGTGTTTCCATTACATCTAATCATTGTTCTAACTTTTGGTTATTCTCTTCCATTTCATTTAAAACCTTCTCCCATCTTTCAACTTCTTCATCATAGTTTTCAATAGGCATCTCATCTTCTTCCTGTTGTGAAGTTAACGGTGCCTTGCCCTTCCTTTTCTAGAAGGTAGTTCTAGTGCTAAGATCTCAAAGTTGTGACAAAGAATATTGCGACAAGATCTCAACTCATGCCAAATGTAAAGCATAAAAAAAAACACTTTTGAACATGCTTAATCCTTTCAAATTAACAGCATAATGTTGAGTAAGGGCAGTAGCAAGAAAAACCCATACCTAAGTAACTGTTTCTCTTAGTGAAGATAATAACCAAGTAATGAAAAATATGATATGTTATGCATACCTTATGATTAGAGTCTATGCGTTATAAAACAAATAACTCCTTCATAGAATATTTGTTTCTTTTAGTTTTATTAAACATGGCATGACATATAAACTTATGCAATAAGAGGTGTTCCAAGCTTCTTATGAGTGTAGTGTGCTAGGAGAATTTTGGGGGCTAAATTTGTCTAAACCGGTAATTTTCTTCCAATAAGAATTTCTTAATCTTTTATTTCAATCCTAATCAATTCAATAATGAAAAATCAAAATACTTAGGATTAACTAAAGACTTATTATTTAGGGTTAGATACTTATTACCTTCCTCTCTTGTGACAATTGGGAATGTGGCTCTAAATTCCTCCATTAAGTTGCTCAATCCATGCCCAGAGACTTGAGCTTTGCCCTTAGGATTAGTTTTCTTCCTTATAACTTACTTCACTCTTTTAGCCATGGTGGGGAAGGAAAATCCTACAAAATAATCAAGAGAGAAATTAATATGAAAGGAGAAGGTGAAGTGATGAGATCAACTGAAAAAAAATGTGATTTGTGATGTTTAGGAAGAGAAATTTTAGGAAAAGATGGAAATATAGTGAACATTTTAAAGAAAACTAAAGATTTAAGTGAACAAATGATGAAGCTAGGGGTCTTAGTTGAGTAGGGGTGTGTTTTAGTGAGAGAACTTGAAGGGAGGAAGAAAAGAGTTAAAAACCAGGGTTTGAAAGGAAAAAGAAGCATGCTTTAAGATCTTTGATACGTCACGATCATGACTCACTTAAGTCATTTTTGCTATCACGATCATGAATAAAAAATGACTTAACTCATGATTGTGATAGAGAGATTTGGCCCTTTTAAGTCACGATCTCTATCATAATCATGACTAGTCATGGTCATTACATATAATGCCTCTCCTAATTCATCGTGTCAATTTCTTTTTGAATCCCAAGTCCTACTAAAAACTACCCAAATCCATAATCAAATATTAAGCATCAAATGATCAACTAATCATCATGAATTTCATAAGAAATAAGCAAGAATAAATAAAAAGTAAATATCAATAAACACACCAATGAATTGATAAAGAAAAGCAAACTAAGAACATAATATGTTAAGTTTAAAGTCACTAGCTTGAAATAAACAATCATCATGAAGAAGCAAGGGAAGGGAAAAAATCACTTCCCTTTTTTGTGAGACTATCCCTTCAAATTATGGCTTACGTCTATGCCCATTAATCTTTAATGTTTCACACTTCTCATTCTCCAATTCTAAGGCTCAATGGTTGAACACTTGAGTGACTTTGAATAAGCCACTCTATCAAGAATTAAGCTTTCCTAGAAACAATCAAAGTCTTGAGTTAGATAACAACACCAAGTAACCACTTTTGAACTCCTTCTTTATATGTTCATCATGCCATTTGTTCACTCTTTCCTTATACAACTTGGCACTCTTATAATCATTAAACTGCAACTCCTACAATGTATCAAGTTACAACTATCTCCTCTTACTGGCCACATTCTAATCAAAGTTTAATTTCTTAATTGCCAAATATGTCATATGCTCCAACTCTAAGGGTAAATGACAAACGTTTCCATAAATAAGTTGAAATAGCGTTGTACTTATAGATGTCATGAAAAAAGTCTAGTTTACCCATATTGCATCATCTAACGTCCTATCACAATCCTTTCTTAAACTATTCACCACTTTCTCCAAAATTCTCTTCAATTCTCTATTCACAACCTCTACTTGGCTAGTTGTTTATGAATGGTATGGTGTGGCCACTCTATGGTGGATTCCATATTGCATTAGAAGTGCATCAAAGGCCTTGCTCCAAACATATACTCCTCCATAATTTATGATTGCCCTAGGAACTCAAACCTATTGAATATCTTCTTTAAAAACTTTTCCACCACCTTGCCATCATTTGTTGGAGGGGATATTGCCTCATCCCACCTTGACACATAATCAACACGAACTAAAATATAAGAATTATCAAGAGATGATGAGAAAGGTCCTATAAAGTCCAACACCTAAGCATCGAACACTTCACCTCTAAGATGCTGGAAAAGGGTATCGCATCACTTATTGAAATATTTTTGACTTCTTGGAGTATATCACAACTTAGCACATACTCCCTAACATCCTTTAACAAGTTTAGGCCAAAATAACCCAAATTTTAACACACGAGTTATTGTCTTGTTGACTCAATAGTGCTCTATATAAGGTGAGTTGTGACATTGATTCAACACTTCAAGTAGCTCTTCTTCAGGAAAACACCTGGGAATCAAATCATCAATATAAATTTTATATAGCATAGGTTCTTCCCATAAGTAATGTTGCGTTGGTTAGGTCACTTTAAAGCTCTTGGTGATTTTGAAATGATCTTACTTTGAAAACCAACGGAATTAAGGCAAGTGTACCTATCACAAAAGTAATAAAGTGGAGTAAATTTTCAAACTTCGAGTGTTGAACACACGGGGAAACTGTTGCTTAACTACTTGGTTGATCATATTACAATTATTTCAGAAAAATCTAGAAAATTTGATTAAAAATTGGAAAATGGCTTAAACTAGACTACCTTGGCTTAAACACTTCAAAAATGATTTTTAATTGCTTATGAAAAATTCTAAAAATTACCAAATGTGTAAATTATCTATAGACTAGATGATTGATGATTTAATTGAGTTTTAAAAAGAGTTTAAAGTTTGATTAAAGGACTTCATAAAATCAAAACTAAACTATGGTTAAGACTTTGCTTTTTCTTCATTTAATCTTGTCTAAATTTTGGTTATGCTTTAAAATCAAGTAAATGGGATTTAATTTCAAGAAGATAAGTTTTGGAAAATTAATCCCAGAACTCCAAATTTCACAAAAAAAATCTAGGTTTGGTCATACAAGGATTAATTCATGTTGCTTATTGATTTTTCAAATAATTTAAGATGATTTCTCATGCTTAAACTATCTTGAACACTAATCTTACGTGGCAATCTTAAAATTGGTTCTTTCAGACCTTCAATAAGCAAAATACAGACATGTAAACATGCATTGAAACTCTTTCAAATCATCAAAATATTAATCCATAGCAACAGAAATGATTAGCCACACATTTGAATCAAAACATACAAGATATGCAATTTATACAACATGATTTGATAGATCTGAAATTAAGAGCTTAGAAATAAAGTTTAGATGTTACAAAAAATCCCAAAAAGACTTCTAGATGTTTCTTGAACTCCCAACTTGAATCTGAACTCCAACAAAGCTCTATTTCATTAAGATCTTGAAGAAAAATCGAGAATATTTAATGATATAAGCATAAGAAGAACAACCTTGATTAATCCAAAAGATGAAACTCAATGAAATATAATATGAGTTTAGAAACCACGTTTTATGATTCCTAGACTCAGATATGAGTCTTAACAACAAGTTACAAGGTTCAAAAACTCCAAAAATAATACACAATATGAAGAACTAAGTATTTGAAGCTTAGAACTAAGGAAAAGCTAGAAAAGAGAGAGAAGAAGACTCTCTCTCAATGGGAGATCTGATCTCTAATCTCTCTCCGTGTTTCTTGTATGTTTTTAGATGTTTTCGGGACTTGGAGAGCTCCCCCCATGTGCTAGTAGACACTAGCATTAATTAGGATCATGCCAAGGGTTTAAATCTAGAAGAATTAGAGCTAAAACTGTTGATTAAGTGAGTAATTGCGCCCTGCCTCCCAGTAACGGCACCCTAGGAGGGTGACGTTACTGCACAAATATAGTAGCAACAAACGCCCCCCTGTTCTTCATATAACAACATCCTGCCAGTGGGCCGTTTATGGGTAGAACCAAGAGAAATTCTTCATGTTTTTGCTCAAATCTCCATCATTAAGCTCCATCCTATAAATTAAATATAATAACATAGAAATTTAACAATTAAGTACTGAATTAAGGGTCATAATTCAACAAATTAACTATTAAAACTCTATCAAATTGACCACTAACAAAACCTAAATAGTTCATCACCCAATGATATATTTGTATTCATGACTCAACCTTGATTTAACAGATCATCTAGATTATCTTAGATCGTGGGTTACATAACTCTATTCTATTTGATAAGTTAAGTGAGAGTTTCCTCTATCTTAAAATATCAACTAAATGCACTAATCTATTCTATGGAACCTATTGTTTCAATTAAATTCAGACCTAATTTAGAAATCTTATATAAGCCTATCTTTAGGTCTCCATGTAAGATGCACCACCATTGGATTGATCTAATCATATATTTGATTTCTTAATCTAAACATGTAAGCCCTAAAGGGACTCAAGAGGGGGGTTAATTAAGTAATAAAACTCTCTTAACAAATTTAAACTTAACCCCAAAGACAATTTAATTTTAATGAGATATATAAAAGTGAATGCTAAATTTATAATAGATAACTTGATAATGAAAGCACGTAACCTATCCTAAAAATAGGCTATGTCTCCCCTTCAACTACTTGTTGGGTATTGTTCTTTACTAACAACTTAAAAATAAATACAGTCCTCTTTTAGGGTGAAGAGTAACCCTTACAAGACAAATCTTTTTCTAAGCAAAGAGAAGGCTTTACAACCCAAATCTTTTAAGGCAAAGAGGAGTCTACACAACAACTAATCTTCTTGTTTAAGGTGAAGAGAAACCATATGACCAATCTTTATATGGCAAAGAGAAACCTTGACACACTTAACCAACCTAATAATGCAAAGAATCCCTTTAAAAGTAACTAAGAACATTATAAATATGTTTCACTTAAAGTACAATCCAACTAAGGGCTCCAATGATTAATAATATGAATGATCAATGACACTAATGAAGGTTTAAATAAAATTAATATGATTGATTTAATGCACTAAAAACGTGAATGATGGACAAATTACAAAATGAAAATACACATAAACCAAACCTGGACAAATTTAATGGATAAGAAAACAAATACTTCCAAACAATCAAATAGGCCTTTAAAATTTTAGTTAAATAATCAATGATGCTCTTGAGACTTAAAAAAATAGAAAACAATAATTTGGAATCAAATAATTCAGATTTAAATGTTCAAATGTATGAATGAAAGCAAGTGCACTAAATATGGATAGTTTAAAGTACTCTTTAGACTTGGAGCCTAAACATAAGCTATAAGTGCTTAAAAATCAAAATAAAAATATTTGGATAATCTTTTTATCATAAAGAAACTAATCACAACAAGTTTTCACATCAGAAATGGATTTAGATAATCAAAAGATGAAGTTAGCACATGAACAGAAAAATAGAAACAATTTAGGTGTATCTAGAAAAACAATTTTAAAAAAACTTAACAGAAGTTCCAAAATTTCAAAAAAAAAAATATTAAACACACTCCAGGACACTTAATTGATAATAAAATAATTATTTCATGATTCAAGAATATATTTAATAATCAAGAACCATGTTTAAAATAGGGGAAATTTTTGGACAATTTCAATGTATCTGAGAAGAACATACTTAAAACCTATGAAATATTCTTCCAAAAATTGAAAAAAATTTAACATAAGCTAGGATACCTAAGTAAATAGAAAAAAATGATTTTAAAATTTTGGAAACATAATAATATGCCCCTAATCAATATTCAAGACAAACTAGAACTAACAAAAACTGCTTTGATATAAATGAGAGTTCAAGCTCAAATCAATTAGAACAATCACCATAAAATTTGAAACTATGGTCAATTAAGCTTTAAACATTTGTTCTAAATAAAACAAAAAATTTTCAAATAAAAAAACTGATTAAAATAGAGAGGAATTATAGTAAACCAAAACACTAAGAAGTAGAGACAGCTCAGAGAGTTAAAGATGATTGATCTCTCAATTGTGATTATGGAACTTGAAAACGTGTTTTATGTTTTGTGTTATGTGTTAGGAATGGTTATGATGTTTTTTAAGCTTAAAACATTTTTAATCCAAGAAAGGAAATAAAGAGCCGTTGGACAGGGAGTTAAACAACGAGTCATGGGAGTTAAACGACGCTATTGTGCTCTCTACAAACCGTCGTTTTACTATGACTCAAGTCAATTCAAAATCATTTTAAACATTACCCTAATATATAATAGGACTTCAAAAAAGTTTTAAGAAATATTTTGAGACTATAAAACAAATCAGCATGATTTAATAAGTTCAAAATAGTGAATTTATTATGATATGAACCTTTATGCAATTTAGTGTGAAACTACATGCAATGCATGATAAAAGTTGAGCCCCTAGGTTAATTGGACTTGTAGCTTCCATATATTTTGTTCTTCCTTTAACTTCAAGCTTTCCTTATGGAATCATATTGAAATAAACCTATGTTTGAATTTCATAATGCAAGCTCAAATCATTAGTAATAATTATGTTTTGTTATTATCAAAACTAAGAATGGATCCTCCCTTGGTTTAACAATCTCCCACTTTTTGATGATGACAAAACATGTGATATTAAAGAAGGAACAAAGCTCATTTCATGAAGATAAACTCATAACACATATCTTCAATCATACTAAAATCAACTAATGCTCCCCCTTAGTGCAGCATCATCTTTTTAAAGCTCTCCATCAATATATGCAATCCATAAATCATATACACTTTTAAGCATAGGAACAATCTCACATACATCTCTCTCCCTTTTTGAAATCATCAAAGAGAACTAAAAACATGCATGAGAACATTAATCAAGAGGGGAAAAACTTTCATAAATAGATAACAATCAAAGAGATACACCTTCAATCATGCCTAATTCTCTCCTTATTATGCAAAATCTATCCTCACTAATTTGTTTAGTAAATATATTAGCCAATTGGTGGTGTTTATCAATAAATTCCAATTCAATATCACCATTATGTACATCATGTCTTATAAAGTGATGCCTTATCTCGATATATTTATTTCTTGAATGTTGAATTGGATTCTTAGTTTGAAAAATGAAGCTAATGTTATCACACTTAATGGGTAATTTTTTATTTGTATGCCATAATCTCTAAGTTTTTGCCTAATCCAAAAAACTTGTGCATAATAATTACCAGCTGCTATATACTAAACTTCGGTTGTTGATAAAGCCACTGAATTTTGCTTTTTACTAAACACTGAAACTAATGCATGTCTGTTGCGTTGGTTAGGTGACTTTAAAAATGACGGGTGTTCGAAATGATTTTTACTTTAAAACCATCATATTTTTAGGCAAGTGCACCTATCGTAAAAGTAATAAAGTGGAGTAAAATTTAAAACTCAGAGTGTTGATCCCACGAGGATAATGTTACTTAATTACTAGGTTGATTGGATTACAATTATTTAGGAAAATCTAAAGAAATTGATTGAAAATTGGATATTTAGGCTTAAACACTTTGAAAACGATTTTTAGTTACTTCTGAAAATTTTTGAAAATTACCAAATGTTTAAAGAAGCTATGGATTTGATGTTTGATGATTTATTTAATTTTAAAAAAAATTTAATGCCTGATTAAAGTCCTTTACGAAATCAAAACAAAGCTATAGTTAAGACTTTGCTTTTTCTCCATTTAATCTTGTTTAAAGTTTGGTTATGATTTAAAATCAAGTAAATGGGCATAAATATCAAGAAGGTGGGTTCT
>JAOXYD010050422.1:0-13355 GCA_028565735.1 Pinacopodium congolense | reverse complement strand
CATGCCTAACTCATCCTTTTAATACTATCAACCCTTAATCTATAAATTAAAGAGACAATAAAACTATACATGAGAGTTTGAAATGAAACAGCTCCATAAATAACTATGAAATAAGATTTTGCAAAATTTTAAGTTTAAGCATCACATAATACTTTTTATGATGAACATGAAAGTAAATATTGGAAAATACAAGTATCAGCTGAACATCATTTGACCGGACCGCATCTATAGGTCAACCGGACTAGGTTAGGTTGACCGATATATGTAGTCTGCTAACCAATCCTATAACATAATAGACATGTCAGGTCGACTGATAGGTGTTCAGTCGACCGATCCTATAATCCTTGAAAAAATAACTTTCAAATATTTATTTTTAGTTCAAAAATTTTTACTAACACCTCAAACATCAAATAAATATATTTTGAGAAATTTATCTAAAATTTGGAATCCATATTGTTTTAATCTTTTGATTGTTATTTCTCCTATATTCATTTGAAAAGTCATTTAATCGATCATAACACAAGTGAGAGATATTTCCATGTTGTTGACAATATGAACAAAATAAAGGAGTGTAAGGTCTATAGGAACTTCTTAGTCTAAAAACATTATGAATTCTTTGATAAGGTTATAGAGTTTAAATAAAAAAGTTTATATCATTTACTTTTCTTTAAAAAGATTTCTTAAGCCTTGAAGTATATATGAAAGCATGATGTCTAGGTTGTAATTTACTTGGTGCATTATGAACAATTTTAGATGAACCTTTATCTTCTAGGTTCTTCCTTTAACAAAAATAGTTTTGCTAGTGGATGATTTATTTTTGTATCCTAGACCATGTTTATCGTTTACGAATTTTTGAACGCTCAACAATGTTTCTAGTTTTTCTTTTCCCTTAATAAATTTTTAAGTGATACAATTTCTTTCTTTAAGGACCTATTTTCGTTAACTAGTTCATCATTGTCTTTGTTAATCAAAACCATGTCCTTTCTAAGATTTTGATTTTTTAATTTACCTGCATCTAACTCTTTTAAGGTTCTCTTGTGTTTATCATGCAATTTTTTATTCTTCTTGGGTAACTGTTCTATGAGTTCAACACCTCATCACAAGAATAATCATATTCATTTTCACTAGGAGGAGGACATACCTCATTGTGTGCTATAAAGCACGTGTTGGCTACTTCTTCTTCTTCTTCTTCTTTAGAATTACTTGACCTAGACCACACGACTTTTAATGCTTTCTTTTTCTTGGAGTCATTCTTTTCTTTCTTCCATGCCTTCTTTTCTTTCTTTCTTTTTTATTTTTCTTCTTCTTCTTATAGGTGTGGGCATTGTAATCTCAAGTGTTCTTTTTCACCACATTCAAAGCATGTTATATTAGATAATTTGTTTTTAGAGAAAGACATACCTTTTTGACACATTGAGGCATTCGGTATAAACTTCCTTAGTCTTCTCATGATAAGTGCAAGTTCCTCGTTTTCGCTTCCATGCGACAATTCTTAATTGTTGATTTCCTCCCTTTTAGCTAATTTAAATACTACATTTTTATTTTTCAGTATTTCTTGATCTTTTTTATATTCTTCATACTCATCTCATACGCCAGCAATAACTAATGAGCTCGTCAAGAGGGAGTGCATTGAGATCCTTAGCCTCTTATATTGCTGTCACTTTTGCTTTTTATGACTTTGGTAGGGACATCAAGATTTTTCTAATAAGCTCAACACTAAAATAGGTCTTATCAAGACCTTTTAGAGCACTTATGATATTATTAAAATGTGTATACATAGAAGAAATATTCTCATCATGCATCATTCAGAAAAGTTCATAATCATGAGTAAGCATGCTTATTTTGGTTTCTTTAACTTGCTTTGTTCCTTTATGAGTGATTTCTAAGGTATTCCATATATCATATGTAGTCTCACACATAGAATTCCGATTATACTCTTCCATACTTAAAGCATGGTACAAAATATGCATGGCCTTACAATTTAAGGATATTGATCTTTTTTCCTCTACATTTTATTCATTTTCTTTCTTTAGCACTAGTTAATTTCCTACAAGTTTGATAAGTATAGAAAATTTTTGTGACACCATCATCTACAAATCGGTATTTTCACCCATTAAATAACATCTCATCCTATTTTTCCAATACATGTAATTGTTACCATAAAAAAGGGAGTTCTATATGAATTGTGTCCTTTTAAGCTACTTACAGAAGCTATGGAATTCATGAGATGTGCCATAGATCTTTGCTCACTAATTCATTAGAATTAAAACTATATGTGAGACCTATGTTCTGATACCACTTGTTGGTCTTATATGGCACTTAAGAGGGGGTGAATTAGGTTGTAACAAAAATTTATACAAATCTTACAACACTTAAAAAAAATGTGGAAGCTAAATAATGATATTGAAATGCACAGAAAAGATAAAATAAGTTTATACTATTGAATAAAAATAAGTAAGTAATATTGAAGAATTATAATTTTAATCAATTACAGACACCGTTTGAGGTTTAAAGATAACCCTATCTTTTCTTTTTCTAAGGCTCAAGAATAACCTTGTTGAGTTATTTTTTGAAGGCATAAGAATAACGTCTCTAATACAATATTTGGTATTATAAAGAAAGTACTTAAAGCTCAATCAACACACAAAGTTAAGTCTTATTATACTTCCACACACACGAAATACGGAAGTATTATACCCTTCTCAAAACACACGAAAACCTTAAGGATATTTCATTAAAACTTGCTGTAGAAAGTCAGTAAAACTTGTTGTCTATGCTCCTTTGCTATTCACCTCAATTTATATGCTTAATTACGATCCATTAGTTGTTATAATAAAGTCTCCAACGTTTATCTGTATTAATCATTTGTTACTAATGTGAAAATGTGAACGTTATTATTATTTTTTGCCTAATCTTCTTAATTCGATCGATCGGTAGGTTGATTTGATCGATTGGACCTTCTGATTGTGTGTATTCAGTTGATAATTAGATTGATTCGGCTGACCGATCTTCATTCCTGATGCATTCGATCAACCAATCTTCAGTTTTAATACATTTGGTCAACTGATCTTCTTTCAGCGTCAACAACTAATACTTATATCAACTTTTCTTTGCTTTATGTATCCTTCTTTATTACTTTAACCTCCAAAATTATTTATAAAATGCATGCCTATCTTTACAACACTTTAAAATAAAATCATTAGTAAGAAAGGTGTTTTGTCATCATCAAAAATCAAGTGGAACCTTCTTTGGTTCAACATACAGTACTCTAAAAAAATAGACAAGTATAGGATGGGTTATTCCTATACTTAACCTCCAAACAGATTTTTTTGCACCGTGGACACCATGAAGGGCTTTAACTCGAGCTTGGAAATTCGTCATCAGGCCTTGTGATTCCAAAAATGATGCCTTGAACAATTAATGTGGAAATATCCTTTAGTGGCCTTATGTTTCTTGTAGCCATCTTTACTTCCTCCACTTCTATCTTCCTTTGGAGTCTTCTTCTTATGTGCATTGTTTTCCCAATCTTAGGATCTGGCTCAACAAGATTCTTAGGATTGTCAAAATTGTACAGATAATAAGTGACCTGCAAAAAGAAAGAACAAAGAAAATTCAATAAATAGACAAGAAAATTAGAATGAAGCAAAATAAAAAAAATATTTAGTGTAATTAGTTTATAAATCTATAAATATTATCACTCGTCCCTAGCAATAACATCAAAATTTTGGTGTTTTTATTTATATGCAAGTGCACAACATAGTTGTAGCTAGCATAAGTAAGTACAGGTCAATCTTAAGAGGACTATTGGATGACTATCTATTATTCATAAATTTCATAAGCTATACCAATAATTATGGGTAATTAAATGAACAAGAAGAATAATTATTAAAACTAAATACCAAAGAAAAATAATGATCAAGAATAAATCAATATATAAATTATTTAGATTTAGATGGGAATTCCCCTAGGACTTTACTACATTTAATTTGATTTAACTTAATTTTTTTCTTCTGAAATCTCTTTCAAATCTAATCAATCTAAGAATGCTTTAACTCATTTTATGGATTCTCTTAATAGATTTTGCCCTAATTTAAGAGGATCTTATGGCTTTCTCTCTAATAGCTTATGTTTAACCCTATTTATCTACATTATTATCTAACCACACATCTTACCTCCTAAATCTTGATGCACGAATCAAATATTGAATCTTCTATTTTCTTTAATTTAATTCAATTAGTATAAAGTCAATAATAAATTATAAGAGAATTATAAATTCATTAACCTAAAGATCAATCAAAGTGTATTACATCTTAGGTTTCTCCTACCTAAATCTATATCCCAATTTAGTTTATGAATAAACAAAGAAAATCAATACAAAAACTATAAAGAAAATAATACAAAGAACTCATTATCCTTGACTTTTGAATCTTTAAAGAATTCATGTCGAAATCCTAGTCTATCTTTAGAAAATGATGAAATCTTAATAAAACTAGTGTAGAATGACTTTGGATTGATATTTTTTATTGACATCCTTTAATCAAAGAAACTTACTTCTTAATGGATATTTAATGTCTCCCATCTTTTTCTTTTGTTTTTTCCTTTAAACCTAAAACCCTAATTTTTTTAATGAGTTATGCGCCTCCAAGAACCGCATCATGTACTAGGCTATGTTTTGCTTGAATATCTTTTAAAGACTTTAATTTCAACACATGACCTACACGGTACCATATTTTGTTCTGTATTCTTTGTATAGAGTCAGTATGGGGGTATGCTGAACTGTGTTGGAAGGATGAAAATTACACATTTTGAACACAGCTAAAATATGAATGTGTATTAGTGTTATGTCCTTGTATCTTCTCTTAGTCTTCTAAAATTGCTCTAACTTAATCCAATTCTTCTTCTTTTCCTTAAATAGATAGAAATATGGCCTAAAGTAGCAATGCTTTTCAAATTAAGAACTCAGACCTTTAAAACCTATCTAAAATACACGTAATAAACCATAAAAATAGTGTTAAAAGTTGTGTGTTTAACATACATCAATTTTCTTTACATCATGTCCTAAAGATTTTAATATTCATAATACCTAAAATGTGTTCGATATAGTGTCTCTTAGGCTAAACTTTATTCTTGGTTCTTAGCTTATTGAAACTTGACTATAATATATTGGTATAGTTGAATAAACAAACCTATTTTCTTCTATTATGCTAGATTTTAATTTCTATATACTAAAGTCTTGAAATTAAATTGACTAACAAATGTTTGATAGATGTCTTTGTTAAGCACACAACAATAGTTTGACAAAAACATTACTAGATTGATAAAAAGTCTATGATAAAATTCTACTAAAATTTTAGTTAAGGAATTGAGTTTTGGATACAATGATTTAAAAGCCAAAATCTATCTTCAATTTAACCCCTATGACATAAGCCATGGTGCTCATAATGACTATCACTTCATCATTCAGATTAAATAGATTTTTTGTTACCAAATTAAATTACATTTCCTTCATCTTCTATCTTTTGGATGCTAATTGCTCTACAATGTTTGTAGAGTTGTAATAATACCACAAGGACCTTTCTGTCTAGAATGAACTTATTAGGCCATATATGGAATCTAAGAGGTGGATTGGTGAATTAGGTGACTTTAATTTTTCTAAGTTTTTCTCAATCTTTTGTACCTAAATTAAAACTCCTTCTAAATTGTAATGTGGAAGCTTAAATAATATAATGAATAGTAGAATAATATGATTGAAATAAAAGTGTAAATAAAGAGGAAAGAGAAGAGAAAGGCAAACCAAAATTGTTAATCCTATATGGCACCTAAAAGGGGGTTTAATTTATACAGTCTATGTTTACTAATTTTACAAGATGTGGAAGATAAAAAATAATTCCCCAATTTAATCAATCAAAACAAATTAAATAAATGAAAATAAGTGTGTAAAAGTAAAGAGTAAGGGAAGAGAGACATAATATAATTTATCCTAGTTTAGAGAAATCCACTTGCCCCTACGTCTGATTTCTAACACCATTTGTCGATATTTTTGCACTATTACAACAACAAAAAATACAACTTTAGAGAATATAAGTTCCTTTTTATAGCTCAAAGATAGCCTTCCATTTTTTCTTTTCTTTAACTTAAAGAATAACCTCACTTGCTTAAAAAATAACTCTTAAAAATATTTCACACTTTGGTAGGTAAAAAAGTCTCATTAAAATAAATGAAAAAAAAACTCTTAAAATGCCTCACACAAGAACACATCACATAGAACTCATAAAACTTAGCTCAAAAACTCAAAAACACTTGTAAAGATGTTTGGAATACTTCTTAGATAATAAAAACACATTATCATGATTTATTTATACACAAAAATTGGTCACTAATTGTTGCCTAATGGAGAGATAACATTATAATCCATTAAATGTTTTTACCACTGCAAAATATAATTGTTCTTTAACTCACACTTTATTTTCCAATCATTTGATCGATCGAAGGCCATAGGTCATTCGACTAGTGTTCAATCCATCTATCTCGATAAGTCGGTTGACTGACCTTACTTTCTTTGAGTTAGGATGAATTTGATTCTTGGCCCAATCTTGGCCATAAGCAATCTAAATACAACCCAAGTCCATTTTAAATCCCATTAAACATGTTTCAACATATACTAATATGTACCAAACATATTTTACACAATTTATACAATCTTAACACAACTAAATTTATCTATGTTACCAAATTTTCTTAGCGCCAACACTGCCATATTTTTACCTTAATCCATTTTCCAATTCATACAATTTTAACCAACTTCATTAAACACATAATCATCCATATATCAAGAGGGTATTCACATACACACATCAATCAACACATAATACCTTTTCATCATGTAATCTATATGCATTTGTCTAGGTCATGTATATGAATATGCATAAAAGAGCCTCTTAAATAACAAAAACGAACAAAGCAAAACTTACAATAAAAATTATATAAATAAACCTATATCAAAACTAATTCTCATCTTCAATGATTTGAGTCTTCATATATGTTCTTCATAAGCTCTAATTAAGCCTTAATTTAGCAAATCCCCTTATATTTTGTCTTTACACCTATCTTTTAACTTACTTAAACATAACAATCATTAGAAATAAAAATTATTTTGTTACTATAGAAAAAAGGTGGAACCTCTCTTGGTTCAACAGAATCTATGGTGGTTTGATACATAACCTACACTTACATCCACTCTCCAACTCCTTGTTAGAAATTTCACTAACAATATCTTCTTTAGTCGATGAAGACCAATTCTTATAACCACTCTTTTTTCCAAGGGGTATAAAAGTAACCCTTATATAATCACTTTCTTTTTCAATAGTCGTAAGAATAACCCTTTACAATTTCAATCTCACAAAACATTTATAATATCAATCTCACAATCACATCAACTTAAAATACACTGTATAAAACATCTCCGTTGACTAGCTCAAAGTGTTTATGGGGCTTACGAAAAAACTTAAGAATGAATGCACCAAGAAATTTCATAGCACATACCAAAACTATTTAGAAATTCACTTAAATGTTTTTCAATTCGTTACAACTTAATTGCACACCACTTGATTACTTTAACACACTCTAATGACATAAATTTATAGGTGAAAATCAATACACAAGTTGTTCATAGCCATTAGAACTTATTTAAAATCATTAACATAAAATGCGTGTTATAATTAACCCTTGGATATAAATTTTCCATGACATTAGTTTTAGCACATTTTCACACATTTTATCACATTTAATAACATGAAACTGACCCTACAACATAGCCTAACATTTCTTTAATACACACATATAACAAAAAATCTTCAAAACATTTTTATGTATCAAAAGGATCATTTAAAATTTTCATACACAATTCTTCTTGATTATGTAACCTATATATATAAACACTAAACATTAATACATTATACATAAGTTAAACTCATAAAACACCTTGTGATAACTAAAATATGATTAAAATACAAAATACAAGATATAACCTATTTATAAGCATTATCTTAGTCTTAAGCCTTTCTTGAACTTTTGGTTCTCATAAACTACATTTAAGTTCCAAAGCTCTAAATTATATATTTTAAACATTTTTATCTTCAAAACTGCCTTTTCATCACATCAAGTACAATAAACACATTAGTAGCAAGATTTTTTGTATCATTAAAACTTAAGTGGAACCTCCTTTAATTCAACAATCTCCCTCTTCTAATGATGAAAAAATTATTTAATATTAGGGAAGCATAAAAGATAAATCACATAAAATGAAAATCATTTGTTCCCCCTTAAAATAATATCACACAATTTCTTCGCCTTTTTGGAATTATATAAAAAAAAGTTCATATTATCAAAAGCATATTACTCCAATACTACTTAACCTTTTTTAATATCACTAATAAACTTTCTTAATCATTTCCCCCTTCATATAATATCAAATATCATAACTTATAATCAAATTCATCAAACCATCAATATTCAAAACTCATTTCAAAATTTAGATCATTAACATCATCAAAGTGAAAATTTCCCTTGCATTCATGCATCATAACATGTTATAAACAATTTAAAAATCAAAATCCCTTTAAAACAAAAAATTCATTTCAATGATCAAAAGTATCAATATCATTAATATTCAAAACTCAAAACCTCCCCTTAAGTAAGAGAAAACAAGCTCCTCCTTCAATTAATATCATACAATACTCTCCCCTTTTTTTTTAAAAAATCGATACAATACAATATAAGATTTATCGAACCTAAAAACTTATCAAAATTATCAAAGCTACCCCTTAGTTTATCATTTGTAAATTCTCCTTTTTTTATTATCATAAGGTCATTAAAAACTTTAAAATCAAAACTCTCCCTCAACAGAAGCAATGATTTCTCCTCCCTTTATCAATATTAAAAAAAAGTATAGATATACAAATTTATAAGCATTAAAAGGAGAAAGAATCACGAAAGAAATTTAAATATCTTGAATATAATTCAAATTTCAACATTCAAATTTTAAAGTCACTACCAACATCTAATATCCAAATATGCCATAAGACCTTTATATGCTTCCCTTATACAAGGCATCCAAAAGCTCTAAGCTTTCTATCCAAAAAGCATATACACATATAATTTTATGTGATTTTTAATTTTCTCTTAATTATGCAAAATCAAGTCATTTAAGATTAATATACATAAAGTTTTTAATAATATTATTCTCTCTCCTTTTATCTGTGCAAAATGTACCTTTAATATATGAAAATCACTAAAATTGTCCTCAAATCAAATTATACCCATCATTCATGACTTAAAAAATATTAAATTTAATTAAATCATCAAATATCACTCACTTTGATAATTCAAAACATCAAGTATCACCCAGATTTACTTTATATATCTAAAGCATTCATAATTTCATAATCAAGAAAAATATCTACCTCTATTTTGTGTGTCGCCAATTATCATTTATTTTCTTCCTTGATTCAATAATGAGTTTTGGTGATAATCTTTCTAATCATGGAGATTCCCTTAAAGTCCATTGACTTATAAAATAAGATTTAAGGTACTTTTGATACCATGCTCATTTAGGTTCTTAGAGGTTAGTAACCTGCCTACCTCTTAGTGACTTATGCAACTAACTTTGTTTATTATAACAAAAATTTTCAACATGTCTAAAACATCAATAAACATAACATATAATAGGAGCAACATGAAAATGAGTTCTCAACTATTATTCGTATATGCATTCCTAGATCTCCTATCATTATATGTTCTCTTTGAATGAAAATGGGACCTAAGATATGAATGAGAAATGCTCCTAATGTTGTGTATATGAATTTAGGGAGTATAAAAATGTATCGGAGCACTTTACTTATCATAGGACCTAAATGAGTCATGTTATGTTTGTGCATTTATATAGAAGTTATGCCTATTTTTGTTTATTTGTACTTACTTCCTAGTCTTTGGTCTAGATCCATACATGAAAACATAATGATTTTTCCTAGGTTCAGATCTAGATAATGATGTAATATTTTTACAAGATGACCTATGTATAAGTTGTTCTTCTATATTATTTCATATAACAAATGTGCTCTTACTACTTGATGGTACATTTTCATAGGTAAATCCTAAGTCAAATCTATCATGTGATGCCTTTTTATACACCTAGCAGCATGCATTCTTTTCTTCTTCTTTTTTTTCCTTTAGTGAACTTAGAGAAGGAATCCTTAAAAGTTTCAATCTCCTTTCTCAATGATGTTTTTCTCTTTTCTCATTTTTTTTCATTATCATTCTATACACTTTTAGAATCTATAACGTTATGTAATTCATTTTTTAATTTCTCATTCTCTAATTTGGATGCCTCTAGTAGTTTTAATGTTTCCATATGCTTAGTAAAAAATTTCTTATTTTTCCTAGTTAAAACTTTTAAGTATTCAACTAGTTCATTATAGCTAAAGTTAACATCACAATCATTTTTAATATAAAAGTAGAACATGATGGTACCTTATCATTCATCGTGAAACATATGTCCTTTTCTTTGATGGTTTAGAACACATCTCTTCTTGTTAGAGCTACCTCCTTTACATGCAACTTGTCCACCCTCATCTTATATGTGAGGAGTGACCCAACTAATTCTTCTAATAAAAAGTTGGTCAAGCCTTTGGCTTCTTATATAACTATTACCTTTGTAGCCCATGGTTTTGGTTTCTCACTAGTTCAATATTAGTAGAGGTCTTACCAAGACTTTTAAGAAAATTTACAATATGAATGAATTTATTATATATATACATACATATATATATGAAATTGATTCATTTTGCTCCATATTAAACAATTCAAATTGATGCATAAGCATACTCATTTTATTCTTTCTAACTTGACTAGTGCTTTCATATATGCTCTCAACTATATTTAATGCATAAGAAAAAATTTATACAACCTTACTTTATAAATATTTTAATTTCCTTTCATGAATGTCCCATTGCTCCTTCGATTTAACTACTTTTTATTCTCCTATAATTTTATGGGGGACATATGGACAATTCTCCACAACTTCCCAAAATTTAACCCTTATATATAAAAGATAATACTTTATCCTAATTTTCTAACTAGTGTAATTTTTTCCATCAAATAAAGGGAATATCTATTTGTCCCATAATATTCTACTTGTTATTCCATTAAAAATAAACCTATGTGAGGCCTTATTCTAATACTACTTATTAGTCCTTATATGGTTCTTAAGAGGGGGTGAATTAAGTGACTTTAAATTTTTTTAAGTCTTTCTAAGTCTTTTACACCTAATTAAAAATTCCATTTATATTGCAATGAACAAGCTTAAATAATGTAATGAACAATAATAAAGAGGATAGGAAAGAGAAAGGCAAATTAAATTTATAGTGGCTTGATGCATAACTCATACCTATGTCAACTCTCTAATTTTTTTTTAGAAATTTCACTAACAATATCTTCTTTAATATATGAAGACCAGCCCCATACAACCACTCTCTTCTTTAATGGTACAAGAGTAAACCTTACATATTCACTTTTTTTTTTCAATAGACATAAGAGTAACCCTTTACAATTATAATCTCACAGTCACACCAACCCAAAATACACTTCACAAAAAATATCTCACTTGGTCAATCCAAAGTGTTTAGGGGATCACTAATAAATTAAAAAATGAATGCACCAAAAAACTTCACAATACATGCTAAAACTAATAAAAAAAGTTAAATGCTTTTCAATACACTCAAACTCAGTTTCACACCACTCGATTTTTTCAACACATTTTAATCAAACTTATTTATAGGTGAAAATCGACTTACTAGCCCTTTATAACTTTTTGAACTCATTAAAAATTATTTAATATAAAAATGCTAGTTGTAAATAGTTGTTGGAATCAAATTTTTCATGGCACCGATTTTTAACATAATTTAACACATTTATATCATATGCAACTAACTCCAAAACATATTCCAACATTTTCAATGCTTTTTTAACACACGAGTGCATGTGTGCATGCACACACACATACACACATATCAAAATACTTTCTCAAAAATGTTTTTGTATGCCAAGAGGATCATTTAAAACTTTTATCACACAATTCATCTTAATTATATGACCTATATTCTTAAACACTAAACATGAATGTATTATGTATGAGTTAAGCCCATAAAACACCTTTTAATGACCAAGATAATATTACAATATACAATTACAAGATATAACCAATTTAAAAACACTATCTTGGTTTGAGTCTTTTCATTAACTTTTGGTTCTTTATGAACTCCATTTAAACTCCAAAGTTCTAAATTGTACCTCGTAAATACTTTATTTTCAAACCTATATTTTCAACAAATCAAACATAATAAACACATTAATAACAAAATTGTTTTGTCATAAATAAAATTTAAGTAAATTTTCTTCTAGTTCACAAAACTCATGCTCAAGTCTTCGCTAGTGGTTATATTTACCATAACCTTTGTTAAATAGTTGATTACAATATAGAGGTTATGAATGTGATTTCTCTCTCTTATTAACAAACTCTCTTTTATTGTCATTATCTTAAGGCCTTTAATGACAGGACCCTTCATATCGGACTAGGCGACCTGCCTGACACTCCATGAAATCCCTCTAGTTGATTATCTTAACAACACTGAAACAATCTCCATGAAAACAGCTACACATGCGGTGGAGTCCTGATTACTTGAACCTCTAAGTGAACACCTGGGAAGTTATTTGAAAATAGGGGAAAGAGTGGGCTAAACGAGCTTAGTGAGTAACATGCATTTGTCTAAAACAGTTATAAATTTTAACCTTTTTGTATTTAAAACAACTATACATCAATTTGAAATCTCATTCCTTAAAAGCATGTTCAGAAACTTTCTTTATAAACCATTCACCTTTCTTGGCAATATGGTACCCTTAGGTTTTAAGGCTACGGATCGTAATTTACGTTGCTTTCCCTTGCTTGCAAGTTGATTATGAAACATGTACCGATTGTTATGAACTTACTTATAACAATTGATCGATAATAACATAAGCATATATCTTCTCAGCGTAACATAGGCTAAAATTAAATCAACTAACATATGGGTTCGCCTTAATTTAACATAATTGTGACCGCTATACGCTAGTATTATTCTGTACATAACGGGTGGGGCGTATTTCCCAAATTCAATATATAGGAATCATGATTTTTATTGAGATTCTTTCTAGGAAATTCAACACAAGTCAAAATCAAAGTCAATAAAAGCCAAATCATTTTCTTTATCAAGACAATAAAACTTGAAAACTGAAATCATACATAACTTGTTCAAATTCAACCC
>JAOXYD010050412.1:0-13356 GCA_028565735.1 Pinacopodium congolense | reverse complement strand
AATATTATACAAATCGATGAAAGCTCGCTCCCCTTCCCTTATATTTTTCTTTAGAATTCCATAAAACCCAATTAACCTCCACTTCTGACCATTTTACTTAATTTCCATGTCAACAAAATGGTGAGCTAACCCTAAAAGCCTAGCCATCATGAAAGCATAAGGCCTCCACTTCTCCCATTATAGTCTACAGTACCGAGACTTTCAAAACCTAATTACCTTTTAAGACGTGAAGATATCATCTATTACACAATGCCTCCACATTTTCCTAGACAAGGTTCATCAGAGTCCAAGTAAAATTTTTGAATCTTATGCAAGTCTTCCATGAATCATGATACATGTAAATTATAATATAGATATGAAGACAGACGCTTTTATTAATTAAAATATTTGCACCTTTTGAATTACCATAAAACCAAACTATAGTATATTTACAAAAGAAAAATTTTGTGTTCAAATAACTATTTTACCCTTGAATCAAATATGAAAACCTAGTCTAATGAGTGAACTGACACATCCAAGGGGACATCAACTATTGAGACAATTTCCTGCTTGATCAGGAAATTAATCTTTGGCTTTTCCTTGCTTCATCTTCAATGGTGGCTCAAGTGGACCCGAGAAGTAGAAGTTTCGTGTGAGGCTAATATTGGGTGAGGGTCCACTTTCTCATTAAATCTTCATTCCTAACCATTATTATATACTATACCAGTAGTTTTCACTTTTCAAAGGGGAAAAATAGGGCACTTTTTCTTTTAAAAATTTTTCTTTAAGAAAGTAAAATTTTGAATTCCACTAAGATTTGAGCTTTATATTTTGAAATCTAAATGTATAAAGGCTCCATCAACTTAAAATTCTAGTTTGTTAACCAAAATTTTCAAGGACGAGTCATACAATAAAACAAAATTTAATTGGAACATCCCTCCCACGTGATGTATATTATATAGGGACACTATATTATATATACATTTATTACACGATAATTCAGATTTGAATATTGAATTGTATTATTACTTAATTCATGTGGCAGTGAATCGATTGTTTTTTTGCAACTTTGCTAGCGTAAAAAAGAATCTTGTTATGCTAAAAGACAAGAAATATTTATCTGGCTAGATCATGTCAACATCATATTTCAATAGTTTGTTTCATATGGACCGCAGGGCTTCATGTATAATTAATTGATGTTGCTCCAAACTTAATTAATGACTACTTACACATAGATTTGGTTTCTTATTTTTCTAAACTACAAAAATCAAAGGACAGAAATAAAAAAAACATTAATAAAGTACAGAAACTGAAAAAAATAGCATAGAAACTAAAAAAAATACAAAAACCAATACAAAAACTTAAAAATCACAACTAAAAACCAAAAAAAATTATAATACCAAACATCCCCAAAGTAAAAGATTACCATTCTTAAGATTGGAATGATTGGAGGCTTGTATTAGGTGATCAAATAAATCTATATATTCGAAGCTATGATGAAAGGCGATATTAAATTTATTTTGTTAGATGATGTGTGCATGTCAGGTCCCTCCATATGAGTGCATAAGTTCGTGATATTTCTTGTAACTAAAACCAATCTCTTCTGATTTATGATGTTACATCTCATTATCTCTTTCATTACATATTTTACTCTATCTGTAAAGCAAACCTGACATTAAGCTTGGACCTGGCTTGGCTATTACAAAAATCAAAAACAAAAAAAGGGGGGAGGGGAAAAGGATGACATTTCAGAAATAAGTAGAAGACGAAATCTATGTAATTGTCTCATAGTTGGAATAATACAACTTCAGTTGGGGATTTTTTTACTGTTGTATCTTTGTTTTGTGATGAAATTTCAGTGCTTAATGGTCTCAATGGAAGAGGGTAGTATTGTTTGGCTACGCTTTTTGCTCTTACGAGGTGAGAGAATAATCCTCCTTCTAGGTGATCTAAGGCACTAAGATATATGTCTTTCATATCACTAGGAATTTCTGTATCGATGAATATACTAAGAAAAGAAAACTTTCACTAGCAATTTAAATAATGCTATTGGTAACAATTTTTAGGCCCTTACTCCGCTTATTTCTCTATATATGGGATTACCGATATTAGGACTAGCACTTAGGCCTTTCAATTCAAGATAACTAATGAAAAGAATAAGATGTTCTCTTTTCATGAATCCAATCGACATAAGGGAAAATTTGTGACCATTTAAGGTATCCTAAAAGCATTTCATTGAAGATTTTTATGATTAAGTGAGTTTTAATTATATTCTCTTTGATTTCTAATTTTGTGTGCATTAGAGTTGGAATGGGGAGCGAATCTAAGTGATTTTAATGCAAGAAATGTAGGAGATGAGTTGGTTATAGAGGTCATTGGAATTTAGAAATTCCTCATTGATGTTGAGCCTGTTTTGATTTTAGTATTTTCTTCTCTTCTTATCTAGTTTTTGTCTATGTCTAGTGGGTGTAGTTTTGATTTAATAAAGGGGTTTGGGTTAAATAATATCAATGGGGAGAGGGCTAATGATGAAAGAAAGAGAAGTAGGTGGACAGGAGAGATATGGTACAGTCTTTAAGCTTAGTTGATAAGAGTTGATGTAGAGAAGAGGAAATTTAGAAAGGGAGAAGATAATGGTAGTAAAACGGAGATAAGAACAAAAAGAAATGGAGGATAGAAGGAGCTGTCAATGGTGAAGGTATCACTAGAGAAGGAGAAGAATAAGAAAGGTAAAGGAGAAGAAGAGAGTAATGGGAGAGAGAAAAAGAAAGAAAAGGAATAAAAAATAAAGAGAATTTTTTAAAGGCATTTACAAAATTCTAGAAAAGAGTTGAGGGTGTTTTAGGAAAGGGTTAATTTAGTATTATTTAGGGGATTTTAAAAATATTTAAAGGCAGATTTGGAATTTAGGAGTTTTAAAGGTATTTTGGAAAATTTGTAATAGTAGAAGGGAATTTTAGAAAATTATGGAAGTTTTGGAGATGATTTAGTAAATTTAGAATTTTAGGTTTAATTTTGAAATTTTTGTAAATTGAGAGAGGAAGAGGTTTAATAATTTTGTCCTTTAATGAAAATTGGGTCAAGTTGATTAATTTGGTCTAAATAGACTTTTATAACTATCTAAGTCTGGAGGGTCTAGTAATTTATGAATTCGGCATAATATGAGAAATTCGAGTTTCGGGAAATTGAATAAGGATTTCTAATTTGTACCCTTACAATATTATAATTATGTGCACATTGTATAATTTAATTGTTTATGTGAAATATTTAAAATTTTAAAGTTTTTAGTCAAAATTCATTTTATTATTAAATTAATAAAATTTTCATGATTTCAAATTTATTTTGGAAATATCAAATTGTATTAATTGTTTGGGTTAAATTTGGTAGCATGTAAGATATTAGTAGTATATGAAAGAATTATATGTCTAATTATGGCATCATGAGCATAGATATTGCATATTAGTTAATTTAAGACTTTAGATATAAAAATTATTATGATTAAAAATATTCTTTGTGAAAGAACTGAAATGCAAACAGATTGTTTAATAGATTGAAAATAAGTAGTAAAGAAATGGCATACCTAAGTCAGTATATGTTTAGTGATCCTCGATTGATGTTTATTGTTATATGAGATTAAGATTGAGATTGATGTGGGCTAAGTATTTGTTTGTGGAGTAGGTGTCGAGGCTTCTTGAATCCTAAAGATGTCATGTACTCATGGCTAGGTATTGGAGTTATACCAGAATATCTTGAGTCCCATGTGTATCTTGTGCCATAACTAGACATCGAAGTGATGCCGAGGTACCAAATATGATATGATTGAGATGTACCTTATGATAGATATACATACACATATGCACATACTCTATTTGATTTATCTATACAGAAATTGAGATTTGTGATATAATGATTTAAGCCAGGTCAATTAGATAAAACCTACTAAGTTAAGTAGGGTCTATAACAAAGCAAATAATTAGAATTGGTTAGAATTGATAAAATAGAATAAAATTTTGACATTTCACAAACATGCTTTTTTAATAGAAAGTGTTATAAAATATTGATATATATACATGTATATGGTATTCCTAAATATTATTATAGTTTAATTATTTGTGTGAGATATTTGTTATAACGGTACAATAATAAAATTCTTATCGAGTAGGCAAGTCACTCATTGTTGTTAACATTTATAGAAGATAAATATAATAATGTGGACTCTAAATCGCAAGAGCATATTCTTTGAGTTGTAGGTGGCCAAAAAATGTAATTTATTATTATTATTGAAGCTTCTTTTTGGGATAGTAAATGATATTTTGTATCGAACATAATTTTTTATATGTTTCAAATAGTTTGAGTTTTGTTTTCAATTAGTTGTATTTAACTTGTGATATTGGATATTTTTGTTAGAATTAATGAAATTCAAGTTTCGATTTAATTTTATGTGACGTATAGATGAAATTTTAGAAAGCTTTACATTAAGTGGTATTATAGTGAGTTTATGATCTTAGGGCGAATTTAAGATAAATTATCGAATTAAATAATTTGGTATTTTTATTTTGAGAAATATAAGACGAATTTATGTGATTTAGTTGCTGACTGGAAGCGATTAGGGAGTCGGTAAATTCTATACATGCTCAGGATATGTTAGAGGAGAAAATTATTAGATCAAATCAAGTAGGAGGTGAGGTGCCAGCTCAGATGGCATAAATTTTCTAGCTGATGTAGTAGGCTATAGCTACATCTTTTAGTTGTGGAGAGTTGAGTGTGGATTGCAACTTTGAATAGATTTGTAGGATGGGAGCGATAGAATTTAAGGATACCATTGATCTTGAGGAGGCTGAACTTAATAGGAGTAGACTAAGCTCATATTAAACTGTTTAGAATGTACGGTAGAGAGGAGATTGATGTGTATTACATTGTTATTTTAAGGAGATACACTACTTGGTGGAAGTTAGTAAAGAGCTGCTACAAGTTGAGAGTAGTGATATGGCGGGATTTTAAACTAGAGTTTTGTGATAAGTATACGCCCAAGATCTACAAAGACTGAAAGAAAATATATTTCTTGGATTTGATTCAAGCTAAGGCATGAGTGTCGCTAAATACGAAGCTCATTTTACTACTTTATCTAAGTATGCTATGAAGGTGGTAGTAGACATAGAAGATAAATGTTTTTGTTTTAAGCAGGGTTTGAATGCTAAGATCATATTGGCACTAGGGACAGTAGTATTGAATTTCAAGAAACTTTTGAAATTTTCACTTTAAGTAGAAGATGTGTTAGAGTTGGGTCAGAGAAGATGTGAGTCAAAGAGGAGATATGATTTTTAGTTAGGCGAGGGGAGAAGATCTATTATGAAAGGAGGGAGTTATTATTTATCATTTCGTGTTAGAGGTTTTTAGAAAGAGGGTACTACTGTGAGTGAGAGGGGTAGTTTGAGTAGATTGGGAAAAGATATAGAGATATTAAGTGCTACTAGTATACTATCTATAGGGTTAGGTAGGGGTTTATTTAAAGATTTTAGGGACTCTTTAGTAGAGGAGTTGGGGATCCAGGTATGACAATTATAGTAGATTTAATTTTGGAGTATGTCAAAGGTTAGCGAGAGTTGGGCAGACATGTTATTTATATGGTGAGTGAGGTCACTTGTAGAGAGATTACCTAACTAGGAGTGCTAGAGCAAGGTTAATAGAGGTAGATCATGGCAAGAGTAGAGGAGGAGGATTAGGTGAGGCAGTGATAGAGTTAGTGGCTAAGGTAGAGGTAAAGTTAGAGGTGTTCGTATGATGGATCTCAAGTAGGGATTAGTGTGCGTGAGATTGCTTTAATTTTTGGTTAGGCACAAGTGAGGATCTATCATATAACTCAGGAGGAGGCACTAGTAACAAACGACATCATATCGGGTACTCTTTTATTATTTGATGTTGAGGCTTATATGTTAGTACACCTAGGCTTGATACATGTTATACATCATTTGAATTTAGTTTTAGAGTTCCCAAGGAGATTATTGTATTGGGTTATGATCTTAGAGTTCATCTGTTAGTAAAGGATTGTGTTATTATGAGTAGTATTAGGAGAGAGATGCTGGAAGATTTATTGATTGATTTGGTCGTGATGGATTTAAGGGATTTTGATGTGATTTTGGGGATGAATTTGCTATCACATCACTAGGCCATAGTGAATTGTTATACGAAGGAGGTGATGATCGAGCCTTCGAGTGGATCAACTATGGTATTTATGGGAGATTGTAAGGTAGTATCAACTTGTGTGATAGCATCAACGATGGCTAGAAAAGTGATTTTGGTAGGATGTAAGGCTTGTTTGGCTCTTATTATTGATACGAGGAGGAAAGCCCTGAATTAGAGTCTATTCTAGTGGTGAGAGAAGTTTTTAAGGTGTTTCTGGATGATTTTCTAGTGTTTTCACTGTAGAAGGAAGTGAATTTTTCTATTGAAACTTTGTTAAGAGTTGCATATATTTCCATTGCACCATATATGATGGTTTATGTGGAGCTCCAAGCATTGAAAAAGTAGTTGAAAAAGTTGTTGGATAAGGTTTTATCAGGCACAGTATGTCACCTTGGGAAGCATTAGTGTTATTTGTGAAAAGGAATGATGAGAGTATGCAACTATGTATTGATTACAAGCAGTCGAATAGGGTGATAATAAAGAACAAGTACTCTTTATTGAGGATAAATGACTTGTTAGATTAGTTAAGTGGAGTAGTTATCTTTTCTAAAATTAATTTGAAATCAAGGTATTAACAGTTGAAAATAGTCAAATCAAACTTCCTTCTTAAGACTACATTTTGGACTCGGTATGGCATTATGAAATTTGGGTGATGACTTTTGGATTGATCAATGCTTTAGGTACATTCATGGCATTGATGAACACAACTTTTCAAGATTACCTAAATCATCTTGTAATGGTGATTATTGATGATATTCTAGTGTATTCGAAGATTTGGTAGGGGCATGAGCAACATTTCATGATTATATTGCAAATTCTAAGGGATAGGTAATTGTATGATAAACTCAATAAGTGTAAATTTTGGATGGAGAGGATGGTTTTTTAGGACATGTTGTGTCACACGATGGAGTTATGCTTAATTATACTACAATAAAGGTTATTACATAGTGGGAGTCTCCGAGGAATGTATTAGAAGTGTGAAGTTTGTTAGGACTTATTGTGTATTATCAGAGGTTTTTAGAGGATTTTTTTATAATTACGAGTCCACTAACTAAGTTACTGAAGAAAAGAATCCTATATCAGTAGATTGATAGATGTCAAAAGAGTTTTGAAGAACTTAAGAGGTAGTTAACTTCTAATCTTATTTTATTATTACCTTTAAGTGGAGGAGGATTTGAAGTATGTATAGATGCGTTAGGTATTAGTTTGGATTATATATTGTTGCAGTACGACAATGATATAACTTGTGCTTCACTGTAGTTGAGGCTACATGAGAAAAATTATCCCACTTATGATTTGGAGTTAATGACGATTATAAATGCTCCTAAGATCTTGAGGAATTATTTATGTGGTCCTGGCTTATCATAAAATCCTTAAGTAGATTTTGATGCAAAGGAAGTTGTATTTGGGGTAGAGGAGATGGATTGAGTCACTAAAAGATTACAATTGTAACATTAATTATCATTTAGGGAAGGTAAATATGATAGTGGATGCTTTGAACAAGAAAAATTTAGATATGATGACCATTTTGGGAGGATGTAATATGGCTCCATTAGTTGAATTGAGATCTTCGGATGTGCATTTGGACATTGATGAGGTTGGAGGTTTAAGGTTTATTGGCTATTTTATATAATCAACCTAATTTAAGAGATTAGATTGGAGAGACTTTGGTTAGGGATGTTTGTCTAATTTAGACGGGAGAGAGAGAGAGAGAGAGAGAGAGAGAGATTAGTAAGGTAGGAAGATTAATTTTTTTTGTCAGATAAAATAGGCTGTTAAGAATTGGGAGACATGTCTATGTGTCAGATGTGGTAGATTACGAGAAGAGATCTTGAGAGAGGCTCATAGTGCACCATATGTTATGCATCCTAGGTTTACAAAGATGTATAAGAATCTCATATTTTATTATTGATGACCCACAATAAAGAGGGATTTAATTGAATATGTTGCAAGGTGTTTAACTTGTTAGTAGGTCAAGTTAGAGCATCAAGCACCTATAGGCAAGTTAAGACCTTTGGTTATTCCTTTGTGGAAATGGGAGAGGATTTCTATGGATTTTGAAGTAACTTTATCAAGGATGAGGCATATGCATGACTTAGTATAGATGATTGTTTATAGAATGACCAAGTCTAGCCATTTTATTCTTGTTTAATAGATATATTTTTTGGATAAGCTGGCTAAGTTGTATGTAGATGAGATTGTGAGATTGCATTGATGTTGTTTTCTATTATATTAGATTGTGATATGAGATTTACTTCTCGATTTTGCATTAGCTTCTAGTCAAGTTTAGGTAATTAGTTGAACTTGAGTATTACATTTCATATACAAACAGATGGGAAATTGGAGCATACAATTTAGGATTTAAAGGATATGATGAGACCTTATGTGTTGAAATTTGAGGGTGATTAGGATTGGTACTTACCTTTGATGTAGTTTACCTATAACAATAGCTACCACTCAAGTATTAGTTTGCCACCATTTGAAGCTCTATATAAGAGGAGATGTAGAGATAAATTATACTAGGATGTAGAGGGTGCTAGGATATTAGAGGGTTTGGAGTTAATTAAGAAGACTGAATAGAAGATATATGTGATGAAAAAATGTCTTAAAGCACCTCAGGATCATCATAAGAGTTATAAGGTTAGAGAAAGAGTGTTTTTTAAAGTATCACCCTAGAAGCGGATTATGCATTTTGGCCAGAGAGGGAAGTTAATTATTAGATATATTAGATCTTATGAAATTTTTCAGTGTGTGGGACTTTTGGCACACAAATTGGCATTATCTTTGGGGTTATTGCAGATTCATAATGTATTTCATGTGTCTATATTGAGATGGTATAGATCGAATCCTAGTCATGTAATATTAGAGTCTGAGATAATGGTAGGAATAGCTTTAAGTTATAAGGAGGAGATGGTGGAGATAATAGAGAGAGAAATTAGAAATTTAAGATGACGAGAGATTTTGATGATATGATTCTTATCAAGTCATCATCGTTCATTGCGGGAGACTATTAGGGAGATCTAAGACAATGGTTGAAGATAATATCTTCACTTGTTTAAATCCTTAGGTATGTGATTTAATTTCAAAGATGAAATTTCTTTTGGAGGGGGGGCTATAAAACCCACTTGACTTTGGGCTTAGGCCTAACTCAATACATTAAAAAAAACAAAAAAAAAGGGGAAAGAGGTGAAATTTCAGAAATCAGCACCAAACATCATCTATGTAACCGTCTCTTAGTTGGAATAGTACAAATTTAGTTGGGGATCCTTTTTCTATTATATGTTTGTTTTATGATAAAATTTCTATGTTTGGTGGTCTTAGGAAAAGAGGAGTATCGGTGAAGGGATTAAGGGGAGGAAGAAAGAAATTGAACCATTTCTCTAGAGAGTTTGTTGATTCAATGAGTTTTTATTCAATTCTCTTTAATTACTCGTTTTGTTTTACTCTAGAATTGGAATGGGGAGTGAATAAAGTAATTTTAAGGCAAGAAATGCAAAAGCTAAGTTAGTTGTAGGGTTGCTGGAATCTAGAAATTCCTAGCGAGCGACAAGCTTGTTTTGATTTTAATATTTTCTTCTCTTCTTATCTAGCTTGTTTTGTGTCTTTAGATGGCATGATTATGGATTTATTAAAGGATTTTGGCTAGAATTAGAGTAGTGGTGAGAGGATCAACGATAATAAAGAGAGAAGTAGGTAGAGAGGAGAAAGATGGTATGGTCTTCTAACCTAGTTAATGAGAGTTTATGCATAGAAGAGGAAATAAAGAAAGGGATAAGATTGTGGTAGTTAAAGGAAGCCGAAAATGGATAGAAATGGAGGAGAGAGGGAGCTACCAGTGATGAAACTATCACCAGAGAAGAAGAAGAATAAGAAAGGTAAAGGAGAAGAAGAGGGTAGTAGAAGAGATAAAAGTACAGAAAAGGAATAAAAGAAATAAGGAATATTTTTAAGGACATTTTTAAAATTTTAAAAAAGAGTTGAGGGTGTTTTAAGAAAAGGGTCAATTTAGGGTTATTTTAAGGAGTTTTAGAATAGTTAAGGGAAAATTTGGAATTTAGGAGTTTTAAAAGGTATTTTGACAAATTTGAAGTGATAGAAGGGCAATTTAGAAAATTATTGAATTTTTTGGGATGATTTAGTAAATTTGGAGTTCTAAGGTTAATTTTGAAATTTTTGTAAATTGAAATAAGAAAAGCTTTAATAATTTTATCTTTTAGTAAACATTGGATTAAGTTGATAAATTTATGCCTAATGGACTTTCATAACTATCTAGCTTCAAAAGATCTAGTAGTGTAAGAGATTTAGTAATTTCAGAAATTCGAGTTTCAAGAGACCCAGTAAGAATTTCTAATTTGCACCCTTATAATATTATGATTATGTTCAAATTATATGATTTAATTGATTATGTGAAATATTTGAAATTTGAAAGTTTTTGGTAGTAATTCCTTTTATTATTAAATTAATAAAATTTGCCATGATTCATATTTATTTTAGAAATATCAAATTGTATTATTTTTTAGATTAAATGTGGTAGCATGTAAGGTATTGGTAGTATGTAAAAGGATTTTATGTCTAATTATTCCATCATGAGCATAGACATTGCAGCTTAATCAATTTGAGACATTAGATATGGAATTGATTATGATTAGTAATATGCTTAGTGAAGGAACTAAAATGTGAATCAAATTGTTTGAGAGATTAAGAATAAATAATAAAGAAATGGCTTGCATAGGTCAGGATATATTCAATTGTCCTAAATTGATGTTTATTACATGAGATTGAGATTAATGTGATATAAGGTTGGGGTGGGCTAGGTGGTTGCTTGTGGAATAGGTGCCAAAGTTTCTTAAGTCCTAATAATGTCCTTTACCCATGGCTAAGTATCGAAGTGATACAGATATATCTTGAATCTCGAGAGTATCCTGTAATATGGCTAGGCACTGTAGTGGTGTCGAAGTATCAAATATTATATAATTAAGGGGTACCTTATGCTATATATACATACAATTATGCTTATAATGTATTAGATTTATCTATATAGAGATTGAGATTTGTCATATGATGATTTGAGTCGAGGGAGCAATGGATATAGCCTACTAGGTTACACAAAGTCCATAATAAAGAAAATAATCAGAATTGGTTAGAATTGATAAAATGGAATAACATTTTTGCATTTCATAAACATGCATTTATTTTGTAATGAAAAGTGTTATGAAACATTGATATATATATATATATATAAATGGTATTCTTAAATAATGTTATAGTTTAATTATTTATGTGAGAGGTATGTTATAAAGGTACAACAATAGAATTCATATTACTTAGGCAGTTCACCCTTTGCCATTGATATTTTTAGGAGATAGATTTGATACTATAGACCCCATATTGCAAGAACTTATTCATTGTGTTGTAGGTGGGCCAACAATGTAATTCATTTTATTATCAATGCTTATTTTATTTGAATGGACTTTTTCATATGTTTTAAATAGTTTGATTATTGTTTTCAATTGATTGTATTTGACTTGTAATACTAAAAATTTATGTTAGAATTAATGAAATCTGAGTTTTAGTTTATTTTTATATGAATTATGGATGAAATTTTGGGAACCATTACACTATCTCTTCCTAACTATTTTGTGTTATGTCATTCTAATATTAATTTTTTTTATACTTGAGTTAAAAGCTAAGTTTAATGTGAGCCAATTAAAATGCCCATCACAATTTTAACATACTTACAAAGTCAATAACTTGAAAAACTATTGGGAATGGGTAAGAGATTTATTCCAAACTTGCTTTTGAATAAAGATGAAGAAATAGTTGTTTCATATTATTTTCCATGTTTCTAGTTGTCTTAGTCACTATGCATCTCTTGCATCTCTACCAATTTGCCTGGTTATTTCATCTTTCTTTCGATTATATTGAGTTGGTTGTTATGAGTCCAAGCTTTGGATGTTTACAGATATATGTTTTTGTTTTAGGAAAATGGAAGAGCAAAAGTCAATGAAAATAAGCTTGTTATTATAAAATGATAATAGATTTTCTAAGCTCTAATATTCATTCAATTAGGATGAAAGATGTTGAACATTGCATTGGTTGATTCTAAGAGGTGTTGCCATCTCTAATATGGTTAAACCTATTATTGTGACTTAGATTTGATTTTAAATGACATGGAAGTTGTTTGAGTTTGTAATTTGGATAAATCCCTCTCAAAATTTCTTGATATTATATATGCTAATCTTGAATTATGTTAGAGAAAAAATAGGCAATCACACAAATTTTTAGATTTAGGACCTTTTTGTATATGCATATCATAAATAGTAATAATCATTTATGGATTATTCTAAATTCCATAGCTTAAAGAATTCTTGATCTTGCAAAATTCTTCTATTCTTCTTCTTTTCATATGAAAGAATTATTTCTCATCACTTGTTTAAATTTTTAGGTTATATACCAACGTTAAAACAAAATAATCTTTTAATTTTAAACTTAAAGGGACATGAACTTTTAATCCAATACTATTTTAGGTGGACATATTTTTCAATCATCTCCTGCTTACGCATGATAAGATTGTTAGATTAGACTTCTACTCGCTTTAATACTTATTCCATAACCCGTGCATGCAACATACAATGAAAACTCATTATCATATATATCTTATGAGTATATAACATCTCGATTGACGAATAGATTTTTTGAGTATACAATTAACAATATCCTAGGTCATATCTAGCATTTTATTCTCCTTTGATCTCATTTATTTTATTATTTCCTTACAGTATTCAATTCTCTACTTAATAGACAGTGGCCACTTTTGAATTTTTTTCATGCGAGTCATGGATAAAAAAATGACCTCCCTCTATTTTTAACTCTATTTTGAATTCAATTTAATTTACTTTCCTAGAATTGTTCTATAGGATTGCATCTTACTTGACCTTCTAATAACAATCTTGTTAGCCCTATGGCACTAAAGAGGGGGGGTGAATTGGGTGTTTACAACTTTCTTGCGGAATTAAAACACTTTAAACACCTTAGGCCACTTTAAACAATATGAAATCTTTAAAACAAAATTCAACCTAAATGAAGGACAAACTTTATGCCAATATCAAGCAATAATAAAGTAAATAAAAATGCACAAATATAAAAGAGATAAGGGAAGAGATGAGCACTAAGATTTATAAAGGTTCGCCTACC
>JAOXYD010050401.1:0-13357 GCA_028565735.1 Pinacopodium congolense | reverse complement strand
TAGTAGAAAGGGTGTTTTGTCATTATCAAAATCAAATGGAACTTTCCTTAGTTCAACATCCATGTAATTTATGAACCAATGTTAGGTAATATGGGCTAACCAAGTTCAATATAGCCTTCTAACTTAATACTTTGAAAGCACTAGCAATGTCGAACTCGGACGCTACAACAGAGGACACTAATCGCTTGACAATGATGTTGTTATCACTGTAGGCTTTGTACCACTCCAAATGCTCCCTTGTAGTGAATCAAATCTCGTTAAAGGTAGGTCTCTTCCTTGAAGTGGATACTAGGAATGATCTTAAAGATATCAGAGCAAAAATTATCCAGAAATTGGACTAAAAGAGGTTGTAATATGCTATAAAATAACTGGAACATATTGTTCACTTGCCAAAATATGCTCACTATCATTTAAATATTCCCTCACTAGTAGAGAAAAAAATAGGTAAAAATTGTACCAAAATGTAGAGCTAGGCTTAAAGAATACAATGGTGCAAGAGTTATACCCTAAAGGCAAAGAAATCAAGGTGAATGAGTGGAAATAGATGGTGGTGGTAGTGATTTGTGGTGGTTAGCGATGGAGATGGCAAAATAAGAGAGAAAGGAGGTGGGTTTGTGGTAAAAAGGGTTATGTACATGAAGAGGGAAGCAAAACATTTGAAGAGTGGGTGATTTGTGCTAAGTAGAGGTGAAAAATAGGGGGTAACACAAGTTTAGGTGAAGAAGAATGGTAGGTAAGGGAGGTAAGGAGAAGAAAAAAAAAGAATTAGGATATAAGTCAAGATGACATCGTGCCTGTGAAAAATAGGGGATTTAATGGTGATAAACAGGGATTACAATAGTGCCACAACTTGCATTACTGTCCTTAGTTTATGCTATAATGGTAGGTGGGGCAGACTACAAAGGCACTATTATAGGAGGCTATTGATGGTTTATCCAACAATTTTCTTTATAAATTATACTTATAAATTACTACTAATCTCCCTATTACTTATGGGCCTTCAAGAATAAAATGATTGCACATCTAAATTGCTAAAATTTTGTTTCATCGCAAGAAAAAAAATAATAATAGGGAAACACCAAATGAAAGGAATCGAACTATTATACTAAAGAAAACTACTTTTTCTGTTAGGTTGTCTCCCACTAATCATTTCTTTTACTTCTTTAGTTAGACGATGTCATCAAGACATCATGGAGGTGTCAAATCATTAGCCTACAAGACCTTCACTTTGTTAAAAAATGTTGGACATCTAAATAAGCCAAATGAAATGTAAGACTGCAATCAAATTAGCCCCCCCAATCTATTTACCAAAATTTAATCCATTAGGCTTGGCTTTCTATTTAATTGCACTAGATACCTTAGCAAATATAAGTTTATCCATCTTTACTCTAATGTAATTACACGAGCCAATCATGAGGAAACATTAAATGAATAAAAAAATGTTAAAAACTACCTCCTTATCCTAGGGTTGAAGAATGAACTTCCTTGTCCTCACATCCACTATGATTCTAGTAGTGGTGATAATTAGTCTTTCCAAGATAATATGTTCATCCTTATTCTCTTTTATATCTAAAACTAATAAATAAATATAAAAATAAATTTATCAACTTTGACAAGGACATCCTCTATTATCCCTCTGTGATGGCTAAGAAGAGCTTTATAGCTCATCCTAAGTGGTGATGGAACCAGGTTATAGGATAAAGAGCCAGACTCTAGTATATCTTTAAGGGAGAAAGGAAATAGCCTAAGCCTAACTGCATCCTCTAAAATCCCATTACATCTAAAGGGGTCACAAATATCTAAGAAAGTCTTTAAATGGGTCTTCAGGTCTTATATGGATGAGCCTCCAAACTGTGAAGCCTTAACCATGAAAATAATTCTATGAGGGATCTCAAAACTTTTCTAGTCAAAGGTCTACCACTATACTTCATAGGTAAATCCATCATAGTAGGTTCCCTATATTCTTTATGATTTTTTACAATTTTTTATTCATGTTGTTCTACCTTTATAGATTCAGTAACTAACTCTAAATAATCCTCACTGATAATCTCTACCTCTACATTGTTAGATGAGCCTACCCGAGTCTCTTTTCTACGTTTATATATAGTTTGCTCTTACTCTAGATCAAAATCAAGATCCTCGGGCTTTTGGTCATGAGTATGCATGCAAAACTAAAGGTTGTTTAGTATCACTTCTCTCTTTTTTATTGTAGTATTTTATTTTTATTTTTTGCTTTTTGTCTTTCAAGTTTTTATATAAAAATAAAAATATATTTAATTGACATTTGTTATAAAAAATTTGAAAACAAAAAAAATTATTTGGTTGAGATTTGTGATAAAAAAAATAATTTAGTGGTGATAATCAAATAAAAAGTCAATTCAAAATTTTAAAGTAAAATACTCTTATACACCTTAAAAATATAAATCAGTTAATAAATTATATCAATCATTGGATGTAGAAAAATCTATTTATAAAACCTATTTTCAAAATGTGAAGAAAAAAATTATGTTATTTCTTTGTTTCGATTTCTATTTTTCTAATTTTATAAAAAATAAAATAAAATACATCTAAATATTTTTTCTTTCTTTATTTCTTTGTTTTTGAAAACAAAAACAGAAAAATAGAAATAGAAAGTGATATTAAATAGGCCCTAAGAAATTAACTAAATAAAATAGGAAAACTAAAAAAAAAAAGTAATCAACAAAGATAAATCAACAAAGACAATAAAAAATATAGCTAAGGAAAATGTAGAAAAAATCAACAAAATTCAACAAACATATCAAAAGTAGTAAAAACAACAAAATTAACCTATGAACTAATTGACATCAATTTATTCCTAGTATTATTATCGTGGATCCCCGACAATAGCCTAAAAAACGTGTTATGCTACTTGTTATGATCTTCGAGCTACTCTATTAGAGTCTAAATTTTTTCCTAAAGGATCTACCTATAATTACTAAGTCACTCAAAGTACAATTATTTAAAGAACTCAATTAATTGACTGATTAAACTAAAATCTATTAAACTAAAATAAACTCTTAGTTTCAATTAATGTAAAAAGATCTAAGTTGCTATTAAAAATTTCAAATGTATAACTAAGGTTTTTCGGTTTCAATGATTCAATTGAGTTTAAAAATAATTGTGTTACCTAATCTAGGGTATCTTCTTAAAAATGATTGTATTGCCTAATCTAGGTTATCTTTACAAAAACAGGACACAACTATTGTTAAGTTTATACACTATCTCCATTTTTCCTATTGCATTGTTTGGTTGTTTAACAAACTTAGTTAATAAGCTTAAAGCTCAAGAAATTTAATCTTAAAATTTCATATTATAGAATGAACACCTACGCAATTAACCAATTTTTTTATCATTCATTGATTTAAATTATGCTATTTATTAATTTTTTCAATAAATAAAATATATTCCTTAGAGCTCTAATTATCTATCAATCTATTCTAAGTGGACAACTTAAAACAAATAATTAGGCATTGGAATAAACAAATATTAGCACATAAATCATGCAAAATAACATAATTTAGATCATCTACTACCTTAATATTAACTAATAAATAAATGAGCCACATATGTTAATCAATAAACATAAGGCATTACATATGAAAAACATATGTATTGGTTAAAAAACAATTGAGTTAAGATTCAATGAAATAAAGGGTTAGAAAACACTAGGAATAAGCTCCAAACTAATATATAAACTATAACACATTGCTCCACTCCTTAGAATCCCTAAAAGCAAATTTGAATGTCTATTACAATTGATTGAAAGCAAAAATTATGGGAAACATAAAACTAATGGGAAAATTGACAAAATTATGAATAAAATCTTGTAGAAGTCTTGCATAAGTATACTACAAGGTCTCCAAAATATGTTTATATATGTCCCAACTAGGTTTAGGGTTGAATTATTATCAAATTTTTTAAAATTTCCTTTAATCCTTTTTAGTAACATGCCTAAAAAAAATTAATGGCTCTTGGAATCTAAGATTAATGGTATCGTTATACAGTTATGTTATGCTTCTAGTTTCATAGTGAACTTCAATAATAGTCTACTCAAACATCATTGCACCATTAATAGATCATGTTGTTCTAAGTTGATAATAACAGTGGTTTTATAAGACATTAACGACACTATTAAAGACACACATTGTTCTTCTGAAAAATCAACTACATTTTATCCAATTTGTACAAAACTCCTCTTCTTATATATGAACCTACAAATGAAATAATAATAGAAACAATTTGGATAATTTAATGCCAAAATAAAGGTGAAAACATAGCAATTTATGCTCTAAAATCCTAACTACACCCTTATCAACAGCATCTAAAGATGGAAGTTGAATTCTACATTAACCTAGTGCTTAGTACAACTTCGAACTCTATACCACCACATAGAATGGCTCCTACAAATTTGAGAGAATTAAAGGAATAATTGCAGGATCTGCTAGATAAGGACTTCATGAGACCTATCACATCACCCTTTGGTGCTTTGACACTATTTTTAAAGAAGAAAGATAATTCACTTCAGTTATGTATTGACTACCAACACTTAAATAAGTTGATCATTTACAACAAGCATTATACCAATGTTTTAGTAGCCTTTATAGACCTGATGAATGTAGTGTTTAAGTTGTTCTTAGATAGGTTCATGATCGTATTCATCGATTACATATTGATATATTTACAAGTAGAGAAGGAGCACTCCCAATACTTGCCAATGGTGCTGCAAAGTTCTGGAGATTATTAGATGTATGCTACGTTTTCAAAGTGTGAATTCTAAAATGAGAATGTCACATTTTTAGGACATGTGATGTTTAAGGGTGGAATACGAGTAGATTCAAAGAAGTTAGAAAGTGTAATGTAATAGGAAAAGCTAATAATGATAATAAAACTATAAAATTTCTTAGGTTTAGCAAGCTATTATCAAAGATTTGTCTAAAACATTTCCAAGATAGCAACTCCATTGACCCATTCGACACAAAAGAACGTCTATTTTATTTGGTCAAATGCTTGTGAGGAGAGCTTCAAAAAACTAAAGGATTGTTTGACCATAGTGTCAGTACTAACTTTACCAACTGAAGTTGGAGGATTTCAATTGTATCGTAATGCTTCAAAAATTGGCCTAAAGTGCGTGTTAATGCAGAATGGTAGGATGATCACTTATGCTTTTAGATAGTTGAAGAAACATGAGCAAAATTATCCCACTTAGAATCTAGAAGTGGAAGTTGTGATCTTTGTTTGAAAGATTTGGAAACATCATCTATATAGTGAGACATAAGAAATTTATATGGATCATACAAGTTTAAAGTATATATTCCAACATAAGGATTTAAACTAAAGATAAAGAAGGTGGATATAATTACCGAGGGACTATAACTACATAATTTAGGATCATCTTAAAAAGGCCAATGGCGTAGCAGATGTATTAAACATGAAATCGTCAGATACTTTAGAGTATATCATGGTGGAAGGAGAATCTTGACTAAAGAGTTACATGATTTGATAAATCAAGGCACTCGATTTCAAAATTTAGATTTAAGAGTATTATTGGATAGTATTAGAGTGTGATCAGTGTTATTAGATAAGATCAAGGCTGCTTAAGGCCCAAACCTAGGTTCTAGAAGCTTGTGTATGAAGTTTGAGGGTGCATTGCACTAATTTTAAGATCAATAAAGGAAGCATTCTATGGATGAATGGAAGACTGTGTGCTCCAAATGTAGAAAACATACAAGAAGATATCTTAAAGGAAGCACATTGTGTGATGTACAATACATACCTAGGTTCTATTAAGATGTATTATAACATCAAAGACACTTATTGGTGAGAAGGTATAAAGAAAGATGTAGCCAAATATATCTCTAGGTGATTAACATGCTAACAAGTAAAATCGAAAAATCATCGTAACCACTATTAAATTTATAGTGGAAATGGGAAAGGGTCGTAATGGATTTCATAGTTAGCTTATCTTATATAAGGACATGATATGGCTCGATTTAAATGATCGTAGATAGGCTGATAAAATCAGTTCATTTCATATTTGTAAAAATTACCTACTCAGTGATTAAGCTCACACGAGTGCATGTCGAAAAAATAAAAATTCTTCATAAAATGCCCATGTTCATAGTTTTCAACTGAGGATCATGGCTCATGTCTTGATTCTAAATGAAGTTAGATGAGACATTGGGCACAAGATTGGACTTTTGCATGACATTCCATCCTCAAATTGATAGCTATTTCGAGAGGATTATTTAGATGCTAAACGATATGCTAAGGATGTGCGTGATGTATTTTGGCATCAGCTAGGATTTTTTTTTCCTTCGATTGAGTTTGTTTATAATAATTGATACCACAATAGCATTGAGATGGCACCTTATGAGGCATTATATAGACAGAAATACAAATCATTGATATGCTAGGAGGAGGTAGGTGAGAGGTAGTTAGAGGGCTCAAAACTAATCAAGATCACATCATAAAAGATTTCATTTATTAGGAAAAGACTAGAGACAACACTTAGCAAAAAGAAGAGCTATACAAACCTGAAGTGCAAGGTGGTATAATTTTAATTTAGAGATTCCATATTCTTAAAAGTTTCTCTGATAAAGAGTGTGATGAGGTTCAAAAAGAGAAGAAAGTTATCTCCAAGGTAAATTAGAACTTACGTTATAACAAAAAGAGATGGTAACGTGACATATCGATTAGTATTACCCTTATATTTGTCATAAGTACACTTAGTATTTCACACTTTAATGCTTCACAAATTCATTTTTTATCCTTCTCATATTCTACAACTGAAAAGTATAGAGGTGAATAAAGACCAGACCTTCAAAGAGGAGCAAGAGTTATTTTAGATTATTAAGTGTGCTAGCTACGGGCAAAATAGGTCCCATTCATCAAAGTATTGTAGAGGAATAATAGTGTTGAGATATCACTTAGGAAATAGAACAAGAGATATGGTAACCCTGCCATACCTTTTTCCTAATAGAGATTTATTGTAAATTCAAGAAAGAACTTTTTGTTAAAGCGAGTGGGTGGAGAATGTAATACCATAAACCATTATAAATATCTTGTATCAACCTAGATTTCTCATTTCTGCACTTTGAACATTGAAATAATTCATATCCATTAGAAATCATCTTTTAACCATTCATTATTATCGACGACTCTAATTTATCTAATAACCATACCAATTGATTCCTCTCACCAAATTTGACCTAACCATACCAAACTCACCCAACAAAACCATTAGAGATGTTATGAACATCAAAGAGAAAAGGAATGAGAAATTGCCAACTGTTGATCTGCCATCTCTAATGGCTAATATTGACAACTAACACCACCATCCAACTTACCTTGATGTTAGGAAGAAAACCCTCTAGATCGAAGGAAAATTACTAAAGGATCTGATGAAAATTTTAATCAATTTGTCTAAATTTGAATTTTTTACACTTATGAAAATTAATATACGTGTTAAGAGCTTTTAATTAGTATGTATATCGTCAGATTTAGATGTCAAATTTTTTTTCAGTAACTAGAGGAATAGTTTAATTGCCATAGATACTTTCCCAGTGACTTTTTTTGAAAAATCAAAATGATTTAAAAAACATTCTATAAATCATGTTGATCATTTATCCTTTAAGAATTATAGTGAAATTCTTAAGAATTTGTGAATTAAAATCATGAAAATTTTAGGTAAGAATAAGAATAAACTAACTTTTTAATGAACCCTAAGTTGTTAATTAAGCCTAATAGTATGTAGATGGTGATAATTGAAATAACTGAAACATATGTGATACCAATTTTCTCAATAAAATTCTCATGAAATAAGTTGTTAGGTTAAGGATGTCTTACAGTTTGATAAATCAACTTCTTAGAATCCCTAGAGGTGTAGTGAGTAACCTCTAAAAATGAATCTCTTTTTTAGTTCCTTAGTTTCATTAAAAGTGGGATCCTTTTCACGAGGCTCTAATAGAGGACTTCATCGATCAAGTAAATTCATATACACTTTGCTAATGCCAAGTCTGTACCAGCACTTAAGCATGGTCTAAGGCTATTATCGAAGATGACATGTTAGTTTAGGACATATGTTTATGTTATATCTATATGTGTATATAATAATATAATAATATATATTTATATAAATATCTAACTATACACACACACACATATATATATTCATATAGGTTTATATGTATTTAATTAATGATACTTAAGTATATGCATATGAGTTTAGGTGCTAAGACATATTGAATGCATTTATTGTGATCTCAATGAGATTGTGTGGTTAATGTGTTTGATTGTGTGCTTGGTGTGATACTTGTGATCAGTGGAAGAGGAAATATGTAAGACCTGCCACTAGTTGGGTATGCATTATAAATAGTACATACTATTATGATCATGAGAGATCTTATGATTACTTTTTGAGTAATGATATGGATTGATCCTAGTTACTACATGGCTCTCAGTTAGGTCATTGACTGATATATTATTAATTTGATTATGTTTGGTACATGTTGAGTGAGAGTTAGACCATTGGTATTACATTGCTTCTTTCATCCCTTTTGGATTAAGAAATTATTATGGCTATTATGAGTATAAGTTTATGGTTAGGCCATTGTTAAAGCATTTACTCCCTATAGCCATGTGAGATTTAGTATTATGAGGATTAATCTTAAAAACTAGGGTTCTACAAATGCTCCTTCTCCACATTTATGTGTACAATGTGTTTGATTTGGCATACATTATGATTATGTATGTATATAGTAGTGTTGATATATTATTATGTTAGAGCATGTCATTAGGTATTGTAAAGTGATATGAACTTACTCAGCGAGGTCTAACCCCCCTTAGCCATACTTGTTTTTAGGTTAACTAACATTGACTTCATGGTAGTGACTCCTAAGGATTATCGGCTGCAACATTCTCATTTATAATATATTTTCTTGCTTTACCATTGATTGTATTTGTATTATAGCTTCTACAATAATATGACTGAGTGTTTTGTCATTTTCTTCTAACATATATGATTATTATTATACATGTGTTACGTGATTCCTTACGTATGTCTATGTTATTATTTTATCTTGACTTATATATATATATATAAATATATGTTTGTCGTTAATTATCAAACTTATAGTTCTTAGGTCTCACGTACTAGTATCACATCCATTTTAGGTCTTGATAGAATAAGAGTAGTGAGGGTATACTATGAGATTCTTTTTAACCTCTAGGGTCTCGCGTAATGTGAATTGAGATCTTATCACTTACTTTAATTCGTTTATGATGGTTAAAGTACACATGGTACAAGTTATGTGTTATATTATTAATTAATTTTCTTTTATCATGTATATCTCACACTTATATAAAACTGTATAGTTGTTAAGTCAAACATATGTAAGGTATGACTTAAATTCTCTTGTCAACTCTAATATTCATCTTTCAGAAGTTATATCTTCTAACTCAAGACAGATATAGTGACCATTTGATCACTCCAAACTAATTTCCTTTTTATCCTTTGATCTAGGATGGCATTAAAGGTTTAAGTTTCACTCTTAATTATCATTTAGATATTAAATCTTAAACTTGCCTCATCTCTAGTCATTATAAATACTAGAACCAATTACCTGTGTGAGAGGGTCATCCTCTCACCTGTCTGAAATACACTTTTAATTTTTATATGAAACCAATTCATATAAAGTGAATGTATTTAAAAATAATAATGACATATAGTCAAACAATGGCAACATTCATTTGACATTTAAATATGATGTATATTGCAATGTCCATATAAACCTAATGACTTCACATGCATATTGTATATATCATAGAAATGGGTTTTGTCATTGGGTCAACCACCATATATCATGTAGATGTATATTTCATGTTCACTTCTCCTTGTGCAACTATATCTTTCATGTAATTTTACCCGATATCTATATGTTTGGTTTTGTAATAATATTTACAATCTTTAGTATAAGCAATTATTGCTAGTTTATCACAATTGATCATCAGTATATCACCATTACTTTTAATATGTCCAAATTAACTAAGAATTATCTAAACCATATAGCTTTCTATATTACAGTTGAAAATGCCATAAATTCAATTTTTATCTCTTTTTTTTTTTGATAAATCAATTACTTGGATTAAGAAATCAAAAAGCTATGTACAAGGATAGAATATGAATAAGAAAGCAAATACTAAGGAAAGGAAGGCCTAAACTGCCCTCTCGCCTAGAAACAAAACAGGCCTATAAAAACCAAACAACAACAAGACAAAGGTAACACTGTGAAGGAGGAGAACTTGCACTGTAGAGAAAACATAAAACAGAAAAGATGACAAAGGTGCAAGTTTGAACAATACTGGCAAAGTTAGCCTAAAGACTATAAAAAAATCAAAAGATCTTCAAATATTGATCAAATCTTCATCTTTGTAGGTAAGAAGTTACTTCTTGTTTTACATTAATAATAAGGCCTTAGACAGTGTTTTTAGAACCAATGTTCAAATGATTCCTTTCCTATTCAATCCTTTTATATTTTGCAATTTTCATTTTAGTGAAGTTGATGAGATCTTCAACTTTTATCGTGGATAATGCAACATAAGTTTGCTTTTTTCCCTTCTCTGATATTGCATTATTATTAACTAAGAATACAAATCTCGATGTAGATTTTCTTTCATTAAATCTCCTTCTTTTATTTGCATTTGTGTAACCTTGTATATGTGGGTTATTGCCTTAATAACACAATGCTTACTTAGCAGTATCTTTTAGATACCTCGTTATTCTCTTTACTACTTTATAAAGTATATATCTTTGATTAGACTGATATTTACTCACCATTCAAATAACATAATAAATATCTAATTTCGTATACATTATTGCATACATAAAGCTTCAATTACATTGGAATAGGGACGTTTCTTTCATTTGCTCCATTTATTATGGTTTTAATGGGCAAAACTTTTTGTTAAGGCCTTCTACATAGCAATAAGATTATCAATCAATTTGTAATGTTGCCTACAAAAAGGTTCAATGATCTTTTAGATACATATTGTTTGAGTAAGTAACAATAAAATCTTGGAAAAATCTTTTGAAGTCTTAACTTAAGAATGTATGCAACTTCTCCCATGTCCTTCATCTCAAAATCAAATGACAACTAATCTTTGATTTTTTTTAAAGAAATAAACAGTCATTACAAATAATCAAAATGTTATCCATATATAAAGATAAAATCATAAATTTATCTTTAGATCTTTTAATGTACATGCAATGGTCCTCATATTTACATGTTAAAATCATAAGAAATAATAAATTTATGATAATGAATGTACCTTTAATTTGAAGATTGCTTTATACTGTAAATCAATTTAAATAATTGATACCCTCTATGTTCTTGTCTTATCTCAATGAAACATATAAGTTATTCCATATGTAATTTTTTTAATTTTTCATTTAAAAAAGTAGTCCTTATATCCATTTAATGTATCCATATTAGCTATTATAGCCAAAATAAGACATATTAAAGTAAACCTCACAATAGGTGAAAATGTTTCTTTATAATCAAATTCCTTCCTATTGTGTACATCCTTTAGTTATAAGGTGAGTTTTATATCTTTTGATATTTTCATTAGTCTTTCATTTTATTTTGAGAATCCATTTGTTCTCAATTGCTTTTCCCTTTTAGGGACATTAACCAAGTTCCATACTTGAATATAACTTAAGGAAGCCATTTCTTCCTTTATTGCTTTCATCCATTCTTGACTCATCTTCTTCTTGTAAGATAATCATATGAATTTTCTCTTAAATTACGTATGGACATTAAGAAATTATTTCATTATTAATTCAATGTAATTTAGTTTCATTAGAAACAAATTTATGAACATTCTGATTGCTCCCATTAGGATCAGACATAGTAGGTAAACTTTTACTAGGTGACAATATTAATTGATCTCGAATCAATTCCTCATTTTTTATATTGCTCCCACTTAAATGAAGTATCCTTACTTGAATCTCCATAACAAAATCATTTTGATCAAGTGTCTTAAATAAGGATAGATCTTTTCTTATTTCGTCCTACTTTGAAAATTATTCTCTATAAATGTCACATCTTAGGATTCAAATTCAACTATTTCTTCGTTGCTTTTTTCACTTATGAACACATGCCCTTTTGAGTGTTCAAAGTATCTAATAAGACTAATTTTCTTTCATCTATGGCTTAATTTCCCATATTTATAAGAGAGATAATGAACATAGGAAAAATAATCGTGAGTTATTAAATTTGTCGTGTCAAGTTTTCTACTTATCCATAACTCATATAGGGTGCACATAACTAATTTATGAGTACATAAGTAGTTATTAATAAGGAATCACCTAAAAAATTTGATTAGTAAATATACTTGTGCCACTATAGACCTAATATTTCTTGTAGCATTCTACATGCCATTTTGTTATAGAGTTTGTGGAATATTCAACTGTTTTTGTATTTCTTTTTCATTAAATAACATTTTTAACTTATTAAAGTATTCTTATCCTCGATTGGTTCTTAGTTGCTTTTATTCTCTTGTATAATTGATTTTCTACCAAATATATATTATTTATGAAGTAATAAAATGTTTTTAATTTATGCAAAATCAAAGGGACATGACTATACTAAGTACAATCATCTATAAAAGTGATGAAATCCATAGTTGTACATAACTCATATTCCCTTTTCAAATGTCCTTTTTTAATACCATTTTATCAATTAGACAATGTTTAAAAGTAGGTAAATCTACTTGATTTAAATCACATAAGAAACCTTCTTTTGCTAATCGAGTTATTCAATTTTGACCAATGTGATATAGTTTAGAATGCCACAAAATTGTATCAATATTGAAATTATTAGATGAAGAAACTAATACTGTTACTTGTGTTTATAATTTATAAAACAATAAACCATGACCATTATAATTTTTCTCTATATACAAATACATTCCATCATTATGGAAGTTTCTAATACCAATATAGAAGCAAGATTCTTTTAAATATTTGAAGCATTTAATACTTTACGTTGGATTAGAGAGCAATCATTATGTATAACTAGCTTGAATGTGTCAATACCTTATACAAAAATCCTTGATTTATCTCTTACATAAATCCATCATGTTCTATGTGGAATTTTATAGAATTACCCGAAATCGTTCTTGTCCTTTATTACATAGTAGGTTACTCATAAACTTAGAATCTATAAAGGATATGATTAAGTTAAAAATTTAGGAAAAATATTAATATAACAAATGTTAACAAAATACATTAATAAAACAAATTTTTGTGCTATATGATTGCATCTTTTTAGGTTCATTA
>JAOXYD010050390.1:0-13357 GCA_028565735.1 Pinacopodium congolense | reverse complement strand
CATATTGTTTAACTTGGCCTTAGGTGTTTAAAGAGTTTAAATTCCGCAATAAGTTTTAAACACCCAATTCACCCCCCCTCTTGGGTGCCATAGGGCTAACAACATAAAAATAAGAAAAACAGTGATGGAGAGAAGAAGAAGTGCTCGTACCAACCCAGAACTAAAAAGAAGAGAACTCATAATGGGAACAACCAAAAAGGACCGGCTGGTTTGCAAGACACAACCCAAATCAAATCAACAGAACTCAAAATGACAAAGGGGACAAAAAGAAATGGAGAGGAGAGGAGGAGGACAGATCGACAAACTAATAGCAACCCAAAACAAAAAAATGAAGAAAAACGCAGTGGGAGAACAAGAGTTGATCGGTTATTGTGCAAAATGTCGGGGATGAAGGGGAGAGACGAAAGAGAATTAAGGAAATAGCTAACGATATTAGGGTTTTGTTCTCTAAATAAAACGACGTAATTTTGGTTGTTTAATTCATTAAACCAAAACTCCAAAATGACATCATTTTAGTTATGGTGATGTAGCCCAATTAATATCATTTTTTGTCCATGTCAGCTTCCGTCAAAGTAAACTAACGGAAGGACTGGTTTAAGTTAAAATGCAAAATTAGAAGATTGAAATAGGAAAGTTTAAAGGTAGAGGATTGAATTGGAAAATTTGTTAAAGGTGGGATACTGAAAATATGCTTATCCCTATTTGCTAAGGATAATTATGTATCAAAAGCTTATGCCTAGCAATTAAACTAGAAAACTTTAATAAATTGACCAAACCTATAAAATAATTCCTAATTCATATCATTTAACCTGAATTCCAATTCAATCTCAACCTAAAACACAATGTCCAATACAAATTAAGGCATTTCTCATAATTATAAAGCCATTATCCTCTCAATATCTTCTTACCCAAAATAAATCTAACCTAATATATTGAAATTATGTAAAAATAATAAATGAATAATAAAAATATTGAAATAACAAATATAAAGGCTAAAAATTAAGAATAAAGCTATTGGAAAAGGAAAGAAAGCAATCTATTAATAAAATCTCAAGGTTCTTACAATAAAAAGACATAAAAACATAATCCAAATGTAATAACTACTGTAAAAATTCAATAACATTAAATAGAAAGCAAGAACAAACTGAAAACCAAGTATCTAAGGCTCTAACTAAGTTGTCTAACACTAGTCTCTAATTATAATGCAAAGGAAAGCATAAAAATAATGAATAGAAAGGAAAATGAAAATTTGCCTAAGAGGAATGAAAAACAAATGGAAATTGGCCTCCCCCCCCCCCCTCTATTTATAAGTTTGTATGGTTTTATGCATTTGGAGAAGCAAAAGCTGAGTCTCTCTTCTTTTTTTTCATTTCTAGGATGTTAAACAACCCTCGAATGCACTGTCATTTAGGTCTCTATGAAAGCAAACCTAAATAGCCCTTGAGCTTGACCTAAATGGTGTTGTTCAGTAGTAGCTCCTTCACCCATATTTACTCCAAATCTTCTCCAAACTTATTCCTTTCAACCATAACTTGTGTTCTAAGATCAAATCTAAATGTAAACTTATTAGGAACATAAATAAGTATTTAAATACAAAAATATGGATAAAATAACATCGAAATACATATGAAAATATTTTAAAAATACATCCCTATCAAATACTCCCACATTTAAACCATTTTTTGCTTTTAAGCAATGATTTAAACATTATATTCAAAACAATCTTGATCCAAACAAAATCCAATCAATGTCTTTAATCTATTTCATTCATCTTAATTCTTTAATGACAAAAACTTGGTTAATCACATTCAAATCACACAAAGTCAATCAAGAAGTAACCCTTAATGCATAATATCAAGCATTCAAGTCATTTAATATAGCTCATAATATAAATATAGCCAAGGATGTTCCAAACACCAAAACATACACAATTTTGCAACTTTGGAGCATTTTATAAGAGAACACCTAATCTTTTTACACGGAATCAAATACCTTGTCATGAATGATCCTGGTGACTTAACTAGGATATCCTTTTTAAGCTTGTTTGAGATTCCATGTACCTTTTTGACTCGAGGGTGAATATTTTGTCTTGAACATCCTCAGTTATTCAGTTAGATCACACTCTCAAATGGCTACTAACACTACTCATAACTTTAATCTTATTATAGATCAGAAGACAACTGAGTAAAAACCTGCTCACTTATTTAACAAGCATACTTTTTTTTTCTATTTCTTTTAATTTAAACACAACATTCAATTCCAAATTCATTGACAAATCATATAAAATGATCTCAAGCACTAATATCATATAAAAGGGGTTACTAATCATATGCAAGCACTCAAAAGAGAAAAAAAAAAGAAAGGTTATAAACTATTCAAGAATCGATCCTTATTCACCAAATTAAAAGTATTAATTACATTCAAATACAATAATTAACTATCAACTAAAATTCACGATCATGTTAACCTCATGCATTCAAATCATAATCATTGGACTCACAATTGCTCAAGTGTAGAAAAATTTAAACTTACCTTAACACCATATTTAAAATGGACATTATCCCTAATGTCTTAAAAAAAACATAAAGGCATGGGAACAAGAGTACTCTCCTAGATTAAAGAGGCCATATCAATCTAGAGAACAGAGATCGCAACTTCCTTTTTAAAGAAGTATGCAACTCATCCTCTACTTATAACTAAAAAAACATAAAAAGCAAATAAAGCATGCAAACCAGAACAACCAAAAGCCATTTATAAAAAGAGAAAAATATAAGCCAAAGGATACGGTTAGGGTGCCTTGTAATAAGCACTTAGTTAAGGACATAACCTTGACCCTTATTTGTTCATGCCTCATCTAGTGTCGAAATGAAGTTTGAGCCCGACATAAAACATGCTCAAACTCATGGATGAGCCCAGAGCAGCTTCCCTCAAAATAGGCTCAGAAAGAGCTGGATGTTTTATAATGATGGAAAGGTGGAATCGAACTACTTCTTCATCGAACTTCAATGTCCACTCTATGCTATATACATCTCCCTTCTTCTAGGATATTCTTTGCGTAGTATAAGCAATGCCTGCAATGGTCTTATAAACTCTTCATCCTACTTGTCACCATCCTCCTTTAACTTTTTCACCAATAACTCTTTCATTAAGTAACATGTAGCTTTTCTTCTTTCTTCTTTCTTCTTCTTTTTGCAAACAACTAGGAAAAGGAATTGAAACTCGGTTAGTAATAATAAAAGAAGTATCACTTACCGTGGGAGTTGTTTCATCCTCCTTTATTTCTCGAGCGATGGACTCTTCCTGTCCTAGCTTTTCTTGCTCTTCCCTTCTTACTTCCGGGTTCTCTCCTTGATCTCCATGCTCTAATGAAACTTCACATATCTCCTCCCTAGGGTCTCCCTTTGATTAGCTAACAACATTTGAAGAAACTTGGGCTTCTAGGCTCCTAATCACCTTTGTCAATTGGCTCACTTGATATTTCCAGTCTTTTAAGTGACTTCTGGTTTCCTACTAAAAGTGAAGAGTGCTCGTCGCCAAACTTTGTATAATCTTCTCCAAGGACATTTCATCAACTTGTGGTGATAATGGTAGAGGTAGAGACATAAGTTAGAAGTACGACTAGTCTTGGTAGTACATCGATGAAGAATTGAATTCTTATTATTTCGTATCTTGCAATATAGGACACATACAAATAAGATAGCCTAAAAATTAATAAATATCACATACCTTAGCTTCTTCTCGATCCATCCTTGCTTGCGCCACTAAAGATGTGAGGTTCATCTCATGTTGGTTTAACTTGGAAGTAGTAAGAAATTGAAAGCCATTATCAAAATAATGAAGATAAGAAAGATCAGAATTAAAAGCGCATTGATAATGGTCCAATACTATTAAAAGTTCTTAAATTTTGAAAAATTTATGAAACTAAAATAAACAAAAGACAAAGTGACCAAGATGACTAAAAACAAAAATAACACAAGAAATATTTAAAACACTACGTCAACTCTCTGCCAATAGTGTCAAAAATTTGATAGTTTGTCGTAAACTACCAAATAATAAGCCTAACTAAACCTCACTATGTAGTAGGGTGACTTATAATCGAATCTACAAGGAGATAGAGAGAGCTAAAGCTATTTCTACGATTGTGAAAAGGAAAATAAAAAGAAATAAAAACTCCTAAATTTTTTAAACTTTAAACAAAATATAAAAGGAAAGAAAAACAAAATTAAGACAAATAAGCACGAACATAAAATGAAAAAAAACACACAACAATAAGAGAACACTGTACAGAAGATACATCTGGGATTTAGGATTTATAATTGATCATTGAAAATATATATATTGTGCTTTATCTAGATGCTAACCTATAGATCCAAACAAGCTCTTCAATCCTAAGTTTCTCTAATTTTAGACAAATCCTATATGATCAAAAATTTGCCCATAATCACGTGATAACCTCGAATAGCTCTCTAAATTTAATCACATGATAATATTTGACACTAGGGAATGACTAACTTAGGCAATTATCTCACAAGCTTGGATCATGTAGCTTAAAGAATTAGAATCTTAGGTTAAGTTGATTAAGCTTACCTACAAAATCACTTAACCTATCGCTACCTACGTCATTTGCTAATGACGATTATGTATCAAAAGCCTATACTTAACAATTGAACTAGAAATTCCTAATTCATATCATTTAACCTGAATTCCAGTTCAATCTCAATCTAAAACACGATGCCTAATACAAATTAAGTCATTTCTCATAATTATAAAGCCATTATCCCATTAATATCTTTTTACCCAAATGAAATCTAAGTTAACATATTGAAATTACATAAAATAGAAAATAAATGGGTAATAAACATACTAAAATAAAAATATATAAAGGCTTAAATTAAGAACAAAGCTATTAGAAAAGGAATAAACCAATTTATTAACAAAATCACAAGGTTCTTATAATAAAAAGACATAAAAACATAACTTAAATGCAATAACTACTATAAAAAGCGTAATAACAGTAAATAGAGGTTCTACTTAAGTTATCTAACACCAGTCTCTAATTACAATACAAAGGAAAGCATAAGAACAAAAAATGAAAAGAAAATTAAAAGGAAAATGAAAGGCTGCCTAAGAGGAATGAAAAACTGCTACAAATTGGCCTCCCTCCTCTCTTTATACGTCTTTTGTAGGGTTTTATGCATTTAGAGAAGCAAAAGTCAAGTTTGCCCTTTTTATTTTTCATTTCCAAGATGTTAAATGACATTGTTTAAACCTAAACGACCCTTGAATGCACCGTCGTTTAGGTCTCTAGAAAAACAGACCTAAACGACCCTTGAGCTTGACTAAAATAACGTCATTTAGCAGCAACTCCTTTGCCCAAATTCTCTTTAAATCTTCTCTAAACTTGTTCCTTTCAGCCATAACGTATGTCCTAAGATCAACTATGAATGTAAACTTAATAAGAATATAAAATAAACATTTTAAATACAAAAATATGGATGAAATAACATTGAAACACATATCAAAATATTATAAAATACATCCCTATAGCTTGTGGTGCACTTATTACAAAAAAAAATGCACCATTCTCATGAAAAATGTTAAAATTTTCATAAAAGCCTCTATGTTGATAATGGGGACAAAAATTAGTGCAACCAAGGACTAATAGGAAAGTCCATCTTGCTTAAACATCACAAGAGTCAAGTAATCTCAACCAATAACAGATTGATAGGGTGAGATACCTTATCACTAATCTTGAAAAATTTTCTAGTAATGTTGAATCCAATAAAAATAAAGTCCTTCTCTACATAAATAAACGTCCTATAGATAGTGATAATTAGAGTCATATTCCACAAGGATTGGGTCAATTAATTAGCTTTTGAAAGTTAATAAAACAAATAAAAAAAGGAGTTTTTGAATATTAAACTAACTAACTTAAAACTTAACTAATAACAAATCAAAAACAAGAAAATAATCTATAATAGACAAGTATTTGGTCAAAGGTGTAATCTTGGTTGGATCTTTTCAAATTGATCATTAACACAAGAATTAACTCTTTATTTCCTAAACAAATTGGTTATAGTTGTTAACATGCTCTAAAAACTTATCTTCCCTTACTTCATCATTAACTAAGAATACTTGGGTGTAATCAACTAAATCTCATAATCCTTTAAGATACAATTTAAATTATCCTTTGACCGGAAAGAAATAAATCAGCTACATATAGTGGAATAGAAAAAATAAAAAGTATGAATAAAACCATTGCTATTGACTGGAGAAGGTTGAATACGATGACTGGAATGCAATTTTTTACCTTTTTCCCTTATCTTCTCCTTTTCCCTCTTAAGAGTGTTTTCAATGGTTCTAAATCCCTTGTTATTATAATGGATAATAGGGTTTTCAGACCCTATATATGTCTCTTAGGTAGTTTGATTCATTTTCTTAAGAATTCCCATTATGTCTCAAAGGACACTTGGGTTAGGGCATAACAATGCCATCATCATGGGATGTTATTCTTCTGTTTAGGAATAGGATCAAAACAACATTACCACAAAGATAAACAACGTCGTTCTTTCTCAACATTTTGCTTCTTCTTATTTCACCATATTTTGCTCCTCTAACCTAAAACATATCGAAACTTAACGAAAACAACTCTTGTTACTTTAACCCTTCGTTACATCATGTAAAATACACATCATAATCAAAATCAAGGATTTAAGAGCTTTAAATCACTAAAACCTCAGGAAATATTATGAATTATATGAATCTTATGCAGTCTAGCAAATGCCTCAACACTTGAAAATTGCTTGTCCTCATGTAATTACTTCAAAAAACCACTCAGAAAGTATCCTAATATGAATCAAAAATTAAGTAAACACTTCAACATAAGTCAATGCAATTAACAATAATCAGTATCTCATAACTTAATCTCGACTATGACTTAACACATATCATCACATAATGTACCCAAACAACATTTACTATATAATATAAAGCTTCAAGTCAACTCCACATAAACATTCATGTAACTTGTTCCCAAGGTGATTTAGTATATTCTTCTTTTCTTTATTGAGTTAAAATTTTTTCCATTTTCCATTTTTTAAGAAAATACTCATAATTTGAGCACCTTATTGCAAGTTTACATAAAATCCTAAACACAGTTTCCTCAAAACTTGATATTATATATAAGGATCTACATGATATATGCAATTCATACAACGATATTTAAGATAGATCAAAGTCAATAAAGAATTATTCAATGTTAATCATGCTAATCATATCAATCACATTAAAGAATACTAATTAACAATTAACTAACTATAAGAATAATTATAAAGCAAGATATTTGAAACAATTACTCTTAGAACGCATAATCATTCAAGTGGAAAATTTAATCAAAATAGCTTAACAAAACTTTATTTTGAAAAACTTAAGTAATAAAAGCACATCTCTAAACACAACAAAATATCTAATCCCCTTCCCCACATTTAGTCCATACATTATCCTTAGTGCATGGACAAATACTCACTAAATCAAAAGAACAAAAGAATAAGGAGTAGGACTTCCCTGAAATTAGTAGTGCTTATGCGATATATAGTAAGGGTAGAGTCAACAACAATAATTTGAAACAAAATAGGATACAAACAACATAAACAAAAGCTAAACAAAACTAAATTAAAACAAAAATAATTTGAGTTTCCTCCCAAAAAGTATCTGATGGAGTGTAGACATGCCTAAGTTTTAAATAAAAATAAACCAAAAATATTAACTATACAATACCACAACACGTAATAAGGCAATTGCACTTATCGCTACATAATAGAGCTTAGGTAAGTCCAAGTTATTGATCATGGAGGATTGAAACTATCAGTGGATTCCTATCTATATTATCTAGCCTTCTTAATAGATAAATGATTGATTGATTGATTAAAGAAAATAAAGGAAATAACTAAAAATAAACTTCCAAGATAACTCACAACGATTAGCAACCAATGATGAAATTAGGATCTAAGTTGTTAATCCCTTTAGGATACAATTGTATTCATTGTTTAACCTTTATTTAACATATTTTTTAGATCTTATTAGACCATAGATTCATTACAGTAAATCACACACTCTCTGAAATTATGTAATTCTATTTAATTTGATAAACAAAATGAAAGTTCTCTCTATCTCATTTATCAAATGAATCCATTAATATATTGTATAGAACCTGTTATTTTGATTAAGCTCACACCTAATATGAATATTTTACGTAAGCCTATCTCATTTATCAAACGAATCCATTAATACATTGTATAGAACCTATTATTTTGATTAAGCTCACACCCAATCTGAATATTTTACGTAAGCCTATCTCTAGGCCTTCATGTAAGATGCATTATTTATAAATTGATCTAAAGCATAATTTTGATTTTTCAATCTAAACATACACAATCATATTATTGGAACTATATTTTACATTCACATAATAATCAAAAGCCAATGTCATTGATTCCATAAACAAATCCAACATAATCCAGAAATTCAATATTAAATTAAGAAACAATGAATATTGCATCTTAGAGTTCATAACACCTTAAATTATGTGAGAAAATTAGTTCTAATACATTGTAGAAATCATAGTAATAATCATAAGGAGAAAGGATAAAAAGAAGCTCATCTTTGTATTTCCTGATTTCATTGACTCCTTAATGATCCTTGCTTTCAATTTTATCTTTAACCCTCACTTTGATGTATTTTGATCCTTCTTTCTCCTTCAATCTTGTGCCAAACCCTTGGAAGATGGCTTAGGACTTTAGTTTTTTTCCTTAATGGCTACTCAGAGGCTTCAAAAGGCAAGAGTCCTCTAAAAATAACCTAAATTAGGTTAAAAGGACATCACATCTCGACAAAGTCATGACAAGAGTCAAAGTTGACTCTACCCATGATTTATTATGGATAGATATCAAAGGCAAGGTAATGACTTTGACCCTAGTCGTAACCTGTTTAACTTTGTGCTTCCTTCAGTCTTCTAGCCATCCATCTTCTTTCGTCCGTCCATTAGTTATGAAATTTGATATGGAGTTTTTCAACATGATATCATTACTTCCCAAATTACTTTCATATTTCTTTTAACTTAAAAGATGTATTCAATTGCTCGCTGAAGTCATCTAAAAACAAAATTAGCCATTGCAAGCACATAAGTGGCATCCTATGAAAGAAATAAGTTAATATGCATATAAATCATATGGAATATCCTCTCAAATTTAAGCTAATCATCATAAACTCATGCCTAAAAGATGCATACATTATGAACTGTCAAATACCCCCACATTTGAACTATTGCTTATCCTCAAGCAATAACTTAAATATCCATTTATCATGAAATCAACAAAAAGTTAAAAGTTAATTGAGTAAAAATAAATATCAAATAATGCTTTTGATTTAGCTTATATATAATAATTCTTTCATGACAAAAACATTATTACCACATACAATCACACTTGTTAGTAAATAAGCAATTCTTAATGTACAATATCAAGTATCTAAGTGGTTTTATATAGATCATCATGCAAAATTTTTCAAGGATATTACTATTAACACAAAGCATAACCTAAGTTTCATTTGAAGCAAATTTTTAAGGTTTCACTTTGTCTTTTAATGTGAAGGCAAATATCTCATTATGAATGTCTTTTGATTACTCAACTTGATTACCCTTTTTGGCATATTTGCAATTTCATCTAGTATTTTGATGTGAAGGAGAACATTTTGTTATAAATACTCCCAGTTACTCAGGTAGCTCACAATTGCAAATGGCTACTAGCTCCACTCATGAACTTTAACCTTTTTATTAGTGTAAAGTTAACTGAATGAAAATATTTTCTCACTTTATTTAATCACACACACACTTTTCATTCATTAAATTACAACCTATTCCAAATTTACATGACAATCCACATGCAACAACATTAGAGACTTGATATGATAAACCAAGAGTACCCAAAATACATGCAAGTCACTCAAAATAAAATAAGAAAAAGAAAAAAAATTTGTCAAATTTTAAGTTATAAATCATTCAAGAATGGTTCAATTATCACAAAATCAAAAACATCAATTGAATTCAAATACCACAATTAATAATCAACTCCAAATTTCAATCATTCCAAGATGAGATGTTCAAGTCATTTCCATTGGGCTCACCAAAATTCAAGTGGGTTAATATTTAATAAGACATGTTATTTTCATCTCCCTCTCCCCATAATCTAAACAAGTTGTCCTAAATTTGGAGGATGAAAATAAATAAAGTACATGAAGTATAAAAAAGGGAAAGAAAACAAAACTCTCATAAATATTAAAGTAAAAGTTGTAGGCTTGGCTATAGTGACTTGGATTCCATTCCATATAGTTAAAAGCTTGGAAAAGTCGATGATCAAAGCTTATTATTTTTAATTGAAGATCAATACTAAAGTATAAGTTTTTCAAAATGGAGATCAAGATAGAATAAGAACAAAAATAGAATTTATTGAACATAATTCTAAAGTCTATGAATTTAGATGCTCAAAACAAAATATCCATGATAAAATGAAAGTAAAAGAAACTAAACAACAAAAAAAAGAAAAACCAAACTAAACCACTTAATGATCCTAGATTAATAGTCCTCAATAGGTGGCGATGGTGGTAGGTGATGAAGGTACATATATTGCTACCACTATGCTTACTGTTACTACATCTTTCCTATTAGATCCTTTGATCCTATTCCCATCTAGTTTATTGCAATTATTGAAATTCGACCTATGTAGTGTTATTGATTGCTTGATAATCTCTCATCTCGAGAAGTAAAGCCTCTATGTAGACATTAAGCTGATAAAATCTTACAGTGAAGGATGGTTCGGTGCTTGTGAAGGATCTAGTTATGGTGTCTTCTTCCTCCTCCTCATCAGTATTGCTACTACTATCTTCTAACTCTTTACCTATAGCTCTTTCATGTATCAAGTTTAAGCTCTTTTAAGTGTGAGATGTCAATATGCCCTTATAATTAGCCTTAATTGGATCTATACTGAAGAGTGTAGGAGCTCCATATTTACCACCTCCCCTAAATCCAGTTCATTCAGCCGAAGCCTCAAGTTTATTACTAGTCTCATATCATACAATGAGCCATTTAATGTCCCTATTGTCCTGTTGCTTAGATAAGTAAAAAAGAGGGCTACAGTACCTCCTCTATTAGATTGGAGGCTGATGGTCATGCACTAAAGATGGATGAATTCACTTATTTTAATTGTCACAGCTCTCTTTTATGTCCAACCGATGGTATGCTTGAATAGTTGATGAATAATTTTAAGGGTTAAGGATGAAATCTTGGTGCTCTTTATTACCCCTGACCTCAAATCCCCTTCTCCAATTTTATCTTCAAAACAAGCAGCCTCAGTTAGGGTAATAAAATCTAATTTGGGACACCTTGTTTCATATTGATCTTTGAGGTTGTCCATTTTTATTTCCAAGGCAGTGTTGAAGTCCCAACATGATATAGAGAATTTTTGTCCTTCGAGTTGGAATTAGACCATACTATCATCTCTATTTGGAGCCATATATTTATTGAAAAGATGGCTAAGAACTTATAAAGTACGTTTATAACATGGTTCCCTGATCTTCGCAAAGGTATCCCACCTTCTAGCCTTCAAATAGTACCTCACCGAATATAGTACTCCTATACTCTTAAAGATTTTAAATTTCAAGTACTTAGTTGGATTAATACTCAATTGGAGAAGTTCATTATAATGAAGTACAACCTCAGAGTTGTCAGAGGGAATCCTAGTTAGCTCAGAATTAACACTTTAAGAAGCCAATAGGGATAAATTATGTTAAGTTTTAATGTGTCATTTCATTTGAATTCATCCCTATTTTTGCTTTAAAAGTGATAAATTTGTGTTATTATCTATTGAAAGATAGGGTTAATCTTTGGCATAAATTATGGATCAAAGCATTAAGTTTTGAAAGAAAAAGGAGCTCAAAGATGCAATGGAAGCAATTTTACTATATTGGAACATTTCATCAACAGCAAGTACTAGGAAGATAAATGCTATGGTGATCATTTTGAGCAGCTCTGGAACTAGAAAAGTGTGGAATTAATTTGAGGACTTAGAGAATCATGATATGAAGTTCCACACCAAATTTCAAGGCCATATGATAAGCCATGAAGAGTGCATAAAGAAAAGAATAATACAAGATCAGTTGAACACTAGATTTAGTGCAGGTGACATTAGGGATGCATTAGATGCATATTTAGAGCTTAGATCATTCAAAAATTTTATAACTATAAGAACATCATGTTAAGAATCTACAATTGAACTTTCATGGCTATTGAAGGTGTACAGAAGGAGTTAGAGCAAAAAAGAAGAAGAGAGGCAAAAGTTGTCAATTTTTTGGACTTAAATGGAATTTGTAAAACAACATCATTTTTGTGATTTTTAGGGGCAAACTTGAGCAAATTTCTCCTAAAATATCCCTAAAGCCGTAGCAACCATCCAAGACATATATAAGGAATTTAAAAAGGTAAAGGAGAGTAGTCATACCTATTTTCCGAAGGCTACGTTTGGAACTGTTGCTTGATGTAGTTTCATGTTTTTATTTTACTATTACTATACACAAAAACTGAGGCCCAAAACGCGTTTGGTTGAGCTGCCTTATTGTTGTTTTCAAAACTAAGAACAAAACCTAAAAAAACAACGTTTTTGTTTTATGTGTTCGTGTGTGGACAAAAAAAAGACAAACCCCCAAAAGTAAGACTAGAAACCCACGAAGCAACTGGGTCTACTCCTGCCATAAGCGAGACTTTCGACATCAAACGTGCAACAACAAAACGTGGTGTGCCTCCTATAGCAAAAGCAATATCGCATCTCACAGGCCAGAGACAAATTGCAAGTTGGGTCCTACACCTTCGACGAACGATCCTTGTTCGATGTCACCAAGCTTGGGGTTGCTATTCAATGCCCTCCCACATGTTCAATGAGTCACTTCCTACAACAAATCGAGGGTAGGGCGTCATCTTCTTTGTCCCTTACACCAAAATTGCAACCTGTTTCTGCCCCTTCACCACTCGTTCGCTGTCAGTTCCAAATTGAACGTTGCATTTTAGGTTTTCCTCTTAGTACCAGACCGAACGCTACATGTGGTTACTCTTCAATTATATTTATGTATTCATGATAATTATCTTTACTTTCTTTTTTTAATGTAATGTAAACATTATATTTAATATAAAATGCTAAAAAATTATTTATTAATATTTTATTTTAATAATCTTTATAATTATTAAAAATTTTATTAACCATAAAATGTTATGAAATAAATTAGAATTTAATTATTAATATTATATTTGTATAAT